>JAVXUL010026661.1:0-11614 GCA_035590515.1 Trichilia minutiflora
TTTCTCACAAACTCAAATATACTCAAAAATAAGCGAACGAATTACTGATATGCACGATAGATGCAAAATCATGAACAAAAAATATGATGAAGTTATAAATATGCCCTTAAAGTACACACACGGGTGTGATAATTACATTAAGGAGAAAAAAATCTTGGATACAGACCATGAGTATAAGACACACCAAAACTATTGAGCTTGAGCATTAATAAATTTCTCATAAAGTCAAAGGTATTGGCTTCATCGTAATTACTTGTACATTTATTATATAAGCTTATTGCCTTGCAATCACTTTAATATTAATACAATTGTATTTTCTTTTGTGTGTGTACAAGTTATTGCTCATATAACATATTTCGATAAGTATTAAACACGTAGCTAAATGTTGCATGCGTGGGCCTACACTTTTATCCGTAACAAAAGGATCATCCTAAAATCTACTTTCTTTGTTGTTAATTCTATTAAATAGATTGGTAATTATTGTTGAAAATCTATCAGACTTGATAATTAGGGTTATATACTACTTCAGGTCAATAACACCATATATAATATATATTCTAACTTTTAAGTATAGGATAGTTCTCGAGCATATGTTACTGATCAATAATAGCAATCATGTATTGTAAAATCTTTACAACTTAACTGTCATTACAATAAAATTCAAACCTGGTTAAAGATAAATGTTCTTGACTTAAGAAATCATCTAAATTCTCATGATGAATACTTGAGCCAAGCCCATGACTTAGTCTTGTGATTAAAAGGATAAAGTAAACTATGAATCAAACCATATACATATGCCAAACTATAAAGCTAATAAGCCCGCCTAAAACAAATGAGAAGTGATGTTAAGCAAGTACAGTTCATCGTGTAAAAACTATAATAAAATCTATTGATTAAATTAAACCACTTTTACATTGTATAAAAATTAATAAATAAATGCATTGAGATTCACTTGTCAACTATTTATATGTGTAAGTGTCACTGGTTTAGTGTCTTAAGGTAAACACACCATGCAACCTTAGGCAAATACTTATGATTGTATGCCTAAGTTCATCCCCAAGCTAATCAAATGTGGACAAAAGTGAGCTAAAGAATAGGAGTAAAGACATTAAGAGAGTTTATATAAAATATTACACTTTATACCTTTTAATATTCTTTACACCAATATTTATTTTTTAACTTTTTCATATACATCATTTAGGGTGGGGTGGTCATTCATTTATAATTGAGACTCCATTATAATGTATAATTCTAATATAGTTAGTGGTTAACTCT
This sequence comes from Trichilia minutiflora, assembly GCA_035590515.1. NCBI lineage: Eukaryota > Viridiplantae > Streptophyta > Magnoliopsida > Sapindales > Meliaceae > Trichilia > Trichilia minutiflora. The sequence continues at coordinate 1,276 of JAVXUL010026661.1, forward strand.
CGTAATATATCTAGATACTTCTAGTCACTCCTTAATCTAGAAATTTCTAGAAAAACATAAACACTCTTATCTTTTAGAATATTCTAAAATAATCCAATATATCTTAAGAGAATCTGGGAATTCTAAAAGATTTTGGAGGTTTTGAAGAATTTCAGAGAGTTTTAGAGTATATTCAAGTATTTCAAAATATTGCAAATACTTAAAATTCATGATAGAGCTATCGTATATACTGGATCTTGATTCATTAACAAGTGAAATGCGACGCATACTACAAGTTATAAATCTAGCTAGCATTCAATGATAAATTAATGAATTTTTTCTTTTTAGCATGTAAGAAAATTTTCGATAGATAAATAATATATGAGTCAATAAATAACATCATATCATTATTAATCCATATTATATATTAACAGGTCGGTAATGTATTTTATTTACATTTAAATCAAAAAAGAAATTACATATATTTTGAAGTTAAATGTGTTTGATGAACACATTCATTTTTTTAACAGAAATCCAATATATGTATTTGAAAAGAAAGACACATGAAAAATTTGACATAAAATAAATACTCAATTCACAAGCGCCAGAAAGTGAAAATAAGTGATGTAATGGAAAAAAATTATTGTAAATCTAACACTGCAAGTCTTTAAAAAAAAAAAAAAACAGGGCGGGTCGGGGTCGGGGTTGCAAAAATGTTGTTAAATATTAAATAAATAAATAAAGGACGAATCATATCTTCGAGTTGCGTCGGCAAACGGAAGCTTCAAAATAGCGTAAGCCTCAGCATTCACAATATAAGAAGTCAATATCCCAGCAACGACGTACACTCCGTTCTTCTGCATAGAAACATTGATAAGAGATAGAGACACAGATATCATCAGATCAAGTTATCAAACATCGTCGTCGTCATGTCGGGTGGTATTGCGCGTGGTCGTCTTGCTGAGGAGCGAAAATCCTGGCGAAAGAATCATCCCCACGTATTTTTTTTCTTTTTTATCTTTGAGATGTAGCTATTTCGCTTTATATACCTTCAATTTTCACACGAAAATTGTGTGTGTTTGATTTACTTTATCAGGGTTTTGTGGCCAAGCCAGAAACTGCGAAAGATGGTTCCGTGAATTTGATGATCTGGGAGTGTATCATTCCTGGCAAGAACGGGGTGAGTATTTATTTTCCCGAGAAAATAAAATTGGGGATTTTTTTTTTTGAAGTTTTGATTGTCAAAGTTTAAACTTTGATGCGATCAGACGGTACTATGCATTAGTTAAACATGCGTACCAGAAGTTGTTTTCATTTTCATATTTACTTCAATTAAGTAAAACATACTTCTTAGACGAAATTAGTTGTGGGCTTTTGCATAGTTAGGTGTTTTTCAGTGTAAGCCTGTCACTCCGTTGTGTCAATTGCACCACAAGAGGATTATTATTGCAATTTATGATTACTGCCATTTGGGATTACTCTATAATTTTGTATTCCCTTTTTATTTTATTCTCCTAATTGGTTTCGTCCTACACTCAGTAATTTGGAAAATGTAGTCTAAATTAAAATTTAAGGGATCCCAGTTTCATTTATATGCAGATGGTACAATGAATAATATGATCCTTTTTCAGAGATTATTGGATTTAAGTCTTTGAGATGCTAGCAGTGTGAGATGGGTTTTTTCTTCTTTTCCTCCATTAAAACTCATGATTTTGGTTGATGCCATGGCGATTTACATTTGGTGCTGCCAATAAAGCAGGATTTACTGATTTACTTCAGGGATATTGTTAGTTTTTGTTAGTACGATGTAGTGGCAAAATGGTATAATGAGATGTTACTGTCTCTTTGAACAGTATAATCCTTTATATTGCAGACTGATTGGGAAGGTGGCTACTTTCCGCTGACACTCTACTTCAGCGAAGACTACCCTAGTAAACCCCCAAAGTGCAAGTTTCCACAAGGTTTCTTTCATCCTAATGTCTATCCTTCTGGAACTGTATGCCTGTCAATCCTCAATGAGGACAATGTATGTAGTTGTCAATACTCTGTCATGTACTTGCAAATTATGTCTAATATCAGATAATCTACGAAATGAGTTTTAGCTGACATGGTGGTTTCTCTAGGGGTGGAGACCTGCCATTACTGTGAAGCAAATTTTAGTGGGCATTCAGGATTTGTTGGATCAGCCTAATCCTGCTGATCCTGCACAAACTGATGGGTATCAGCTCTTCATCCAGGTGTTTACCCATCCCTTTAAAATCTCTCTTTTAAGTTTAACTAAGTTTTCATTGTTATTTTTAAAGAAATAACTATTCTTCCCTAAGCAATGTAGATTTCACGTGAACAGGATCCCACAGAGTACAAGAGAAGGGTGCGACAGCAGGCCAAGCAATATCCACCTGTTCTTTAAAGCATACTTGCTTGCTGGGTATGAGAAACTCATTTGTTACCTCTTTCGGGAAAAAAAAACACAAAAAAAATACATAAAAAAAATCATTTGTTGACTTCTAATGTCATTTTCCAAAGTAAAACTCAGTTACTAGTACACCAAGTTGAGTGTTGAACATGGCTATATTTGCTTTGTCCTCAGTTACTAGTGCACCTCTTATTAGATGTCTTGCTCTCTTCGGCTTTGACAGTTTAGCAACTTCTAATGATATTACAAATTATGCTGATAGTTTATATAGTGTTGACTCTTTAATTAAGTATATAGAGTGGAAGTAGCTTATTAGAAATGGCATTGCTTTATTGTGAGATTGTTTGATGCACATTTAAGACTCTGCAATTGTTTTCTTGATACAGGTACATAAATGATTAGTGTCTGTTATAGTTGTGTTGTGAGTTGGTTATATATTTTGTGCTTATCTGTTATACTTGGTTGATGTGGTAAGCTTGCAATTTGCAGTAGAAACTGGGAGTGGGTTGAGATTTGCAAGGTGGATGTGGGAAAATTCTTGGAGCGGCAAGTAAATATGATAAATAGTGGGATGAGCATATGTGTAATTATCTAAAGAAGGTTTGGGTGTGAGGAAGTTGATTTGCATTATGGAATATATTGATCGCACCTGGAGGGGGTTATGGTAAATGGTGCTAGCCTGCATAATGATGTATGAAGAGAGAAGACCATGTTAGTGTATGTTGTAACTCTACTTCTGCAAAATATCAAATTTAATTATTTCTATTACTTGAAGAAAGGTGTATGCTTTCTATAGGAGTTTGTGTGTGTTTTTAGCATAATGCTTAGTTATACAACTGGATATTCCTATAGAGCCTCCTATATGTTAGTAAGATGACCCCCCTTCAATGACCTTCTTTGCAAGTTCTCTGCAATGATTTGCTATTGTCCTTGTCTCTACTCTCCTCATGACTGCCCACACTACCTTCTTGATCTTTATCTCTGTTTACATGAGGCGATTTCTCAGTTTTCTTTCTCCCAAACTTCGGTTCCTATGAAGACAGTAAAACTTAAGCACTTGAGGTACAAGTTTTTTCATTAGAGAATTAGATGAGCAATATGTGGTCATGTGATCATTGATACACTGACACTCACCCTTTAAGGATGGACTTTCAGCTACAATGTGTCAAAAGCCTTTCAGTTGCTGGATGCTCAAGTTTCAAAATGATGCCCATCTCTCTTGATTAATCCCTTTGCTATTCCATCCTCAAGTCCCTCTAATAACCATGATGTTGTCACCTGTCCTCATCTTTGTTAGTCTTTAGGACTTGCCTGATTTTTGAAGTGCGCTAGCTATTTCTGTTATTTGAATTTCTTGGAATCTTGTAAGACTTGCAAGTGAGGCATGTTGCAACTTGATTTTTTTGTGGATTACGTTGTTGGAAATCGCGATAAATTTATGGTTTATTATATTATACCAAATAGAGGTGTCATTCTGTGTTAAATGTTAAAGTTGATTTGTCTTGCTGTAATTCTTCCTTTTCAATTTGAGTAGAACTCCCGTGTGGTGCCGTGTGTTGTTTGGTTATTGCTACGCTCCGAGTTCTTTTTTGGTTTTGTATTTTTTTCTATATTTTTTCTGCTTCTGGGATAGGGGCATAGGGCAGATCGTGTTTTCTGCTCTTCTGCTGTTATTTCTTATGGTCCATTGTATTTTGTGCCCCGTAACAAAAGTAAAGCAAGTAGATTTTCAATGAGCTAAAGGTAGAATAAAACCTTGAAAATTGATATTAAGACGTACGAAGTTGCTTTTATATAGAAATTGGGATATGAGAACCTTGCTTTATTGGGGATTATTTGTCTGTAGTCAAGACTGGATTGAGTTAAGGTCGTTCCTAAATTTAATCTAGGTCATTGCTCTAACCCAAGACACACTTCACTTTGCTATTCTCAACAGGTCACTCGAACCATAGATAACTCATGGCTAACCCACACCAGTCAAGTTCTTCAAGCCAAGCTGTCAAATATGTGTAAGATGAACCTCATTCTGTAACAGCTCTCTCAGCCGCCTCTGAGTGCATTTATGCACTACTGCTCGTCTCCACCACGTCACCACAAAACTCATTAATTCAGTGACAGCCTTCTCAATTTTCACCTTTCCCACAAATGAACAACCCAGCTGTATCAGTTGAGTTCACGACTTAGCCCCAACTTCCACTCCTATTGTAGCACCCGAGTCACAAACTTCTCATTTGTAAAATTGCTCAACGGAGATTGGTTGTTACCATACCCTCCAAGACCGTATTCCATCCACAGTGAATCACAAATCCGTCAACAGCTAGATGTTCCGATATCTGCACCTCTGGTGCTTTCCATACATCTCCGTTGGTGGTTGTAGCATGGATAATTCGTACAATGATATGGTGCCCTAAACTAATAACTTTGCAATGGTTTTTGGGAAGACGAGGGAGTTGGAACGAGTAGTGATGATGGTTACCTGAGCAACACGAGCTGCAAATAGCATGGCATGCTATGTTGGCCAGTGGGATTGTATGGCTTGCTGTCGAGTATGGGAGGAAGTAGGCTCCCAGGGGACAATTTTCAGTTGGATATCCATAGGGCTTTGGAATACTGATGTCCTTCAGCAAGAAAAAGTAAGATCTACCAACATTTATGCTCGGATGTTAATGAAGAGATTGACGGTCAGTAATTATCATCATAAATTATTTTATGCTTTTCTTCTTTAAAAAATTCCAAATTCCAATGTTTTTCGTGCGAGAGTATTCCTAAATGCAAACCGAGTACATATACATTCCAAGTAAACCTCGTCAATGTCAACACACAAAAACCGAAACCCAGAAGTTTCCAAAAGTTAGAACAACGATGTGCATGTGTATGCATGTTGGTGCGTTGTAGATACTTGCTCTAAATAAACTTAGGTCTCGGTTTCCTCGCACTGGGCTGGGTCAGGACTCTTGGAAGACGAGGGAGGGCAATTGTGCCTAGAGATGTTATAGTTTGTTTGTCTACAATTCTCGGTGGAGAGTTCCAATTCTTAATTAAAATAGTTGTAAAAATTAAAATTTATAACTAACGAGCTGAAGAATGCAACGGGAGAGTTGAGAATTGAAAAGAATAAGTTGATACATTTGTAATTATAAAATGAAAGCATAGTAGTATGACTCATAAAACAAGCTATATTAAACAAAAAGGAGGATACAATGCTAATCAAAATTTACTTAATTTTAAAAAAAAAAATCGTTATCTATATTTTTTTGTTTATTTAAAACCAAAATTTATTTTTTATTGTACTTTTTATTTATTAATTATCCAATACACTTGTAAATTTGTTCAATAAAATTTAGGTCAGTACTAATTTCGAATTCATCAAACAATATATTTTAGCACTAATTCCATAGTCTAATACAAGATTTCCTTGTTGATTAATGGAAATGATAATTAGTAATTACGTGCACATCTTGAAAGCACTTGGAACCAATAGCTAATTGAAAATGTGAATGTTACTGCAAAACGCTTGGAATAGGATTGGATGGTTGGAATATTTGGGCCTTTTTCCTGAGAGTAGAAGATAATAAATTTCTCCATTAATGACACCGTTATTTCTGAGTTATGACTCGTTGTGGTTCTTTCCTGCTTAGAGTTTGACGTCATATCATATCACAAAATCTTGTTTGTTCTTCCTGTCCAAATAATTAAAGGAAATGACGAATGCTTATTATTTTATCAAAGGCGGTAGAACTCCTTTAGCAATGATGTCGCATTCCGATTCCAGACTTGGCTATTGAATAGTTGGCATGTTTCTTCGAAACAAATTCATAGTTTTGAAGAATCTTATCTTCACCTTCGATCCGTTCCAACAAATATTTTGGCACAACATCCTCTGTTTTCAATTCTTTATTATAATTATTTTTCTCATCTTAATTAATTGTCAACCAATTTACAATTTCTCAGTTTCATTGTTAACCAGTGTCCATGTATTTTATTGGTTCACCCAGGAGGTGTCTCTTTCTTTATCCAGGGTTCAAACACCCTTATCCTATGCGAGAAAATGATTTATATATGTGTCATTTGACAATCTTTTTAACAATAGATAAAAAAAAGTTTCAATCTTTGAATCAGAGTATTACATCAGCATAAGATAGCCAGCGCCAGGACAATTTGATGACCAGAAAATTAAGATTATCGACAATCTGACCTTGAACATGATTGATAAAAAAGCATATCAAAGATCAATAAATAAGACAAGTTGAAAGAAACTTTGGTATTGACTATGTTCAAAGGAATAAAATCTGGAGAAGGCAAAAGTAGACAAAGACAGTAGGTTAGAAGAGCAAAAGTATGCATCTCTTCTAGTCCTAAACCTTTCTGTAGCATCTGTTTCTGTGGTGTAATATACAACGTTGCTGTGAAGAGTCCGATGCTGAAAATTCATGCCACTCGCACAAGAAACACATGATTCAAAACCATAAACAGGACAGCTTGGATGGCACCCAAGCTAAAACTTGTTGATGATCTTTTTGTCTTGTAGTTACGGCATTCTGTTGGATGATTGTTCAGAACTTTCCAACACGATTTCAAATAAATCAGCCTCAGATTCCTCATCCAACTCCTCTGTTAGATTATTACTGTGACCCCCTTTGGTAGTTGATCGGTTAAGCCATTGAGAGTCAATTCTTCCCATAGAGAAGAGCTCTTTGCTGTCCTCATAGCCTAGAGCAGCAGCAGGGGAATTTCCAAGATGGCCAATGAAGCATGGATTTGATGTCCGTTGAGCATTTGCTGGTGCATATGTGAAAGGACTTTGTCCAAAGTTTACAAGTATCAAAACATCATTGTTTGCTGCTATAGTTGGATAAAGTGGGGTTCCAAATTCCTCAGACTTGCAATTGATCACATGCACCAGCTCTGAGTCTACTGTGAAAAATACCTTCCTTTTCTTTGGATCAAACCCACAACCAATCACCTTATCTTTTCTTCCCCATTCTGCTTTCTCGGATTCAAAAACAAGTTTAATACCTGAAGTAAAGGAAGCATGTGCTCATTTTGATAAATAAATTTTTGGGATATCATAAAGAAGTCACTCAAGCACTAAGAATGATGAACTTAAAAATTTAGTTATCAGAAATATTTAATAGGACCCTAACTGCATTTCGGGTCAGCAGTTTCATACCTACTTCAAAAACCGTTGAAGATAGGCTTCGTAAAAGGATCTTAACCTAAATAATAAATACTATTTTTCAATTCTAAGCGATGGCCATCTCACATAGTGGATCTGGTTTCACTAATGTTGGACACCTTTTAGGTCGGAGAGATTTACTCATTAATGGGTTTCAACTTTCCACTGCTAATGCTAATGCTAATGCTAGGAATGATACTGTAACTACTATTTCACTTATAGACTTGAGTCTATTTACTTAAAATTATAACTTTAGTTATTGAAACTTTTAAAAATAATTAAGTAGGAGAAAAAAATAGAAGACTTTACCGTCAAGATAAACAGAACCATCGGAGTTGAATCCAATTGATCCAGGATAACTGCCGGGAAGTCTTAAAGGAAGAGAGCCACCGGGAGTGAGCCCCAACGACAACATTACTATTTCGCCCTTGACATTATCTTTGCTAGCAAGCTTCAATTCTTCAATCTTGTTAATTCTGTGACTGCTGGTAACATTTACTAGAGATTCTGAATTCGCATTTCCATTAGAATTTTCTTGGATGAGTTTAGTCTTCTCACCTTCCCCAACCCTTCCATCTGATTCTTCATCATCGCGAGAATACAAAATTGTGATTTCAAAATAGGCCTCTTGAGGAAAAGCAGAATTTCCCAAAGGAGGCCCTGGCAAAGGTAAAGCTGTTCTAATAACAGAAGCAGTAGACATAGAAGAACCGGTTACATTGACCTTTCTTAACCCTGAATTCAGCCTAATTTTTTGCATGAAATCTGCTGATCCTTGACCCAACTCCCAGATTATATCTGCTTGCGTTTCTCTTCCATAGTCACCAACTGCACGTATTCCTAATAGACTTGATCGGGTTGATGCAGATGACATGTAACTTGTGAAACCAAATCTAGACCATCCATTTTCGACTGCATCTGTAATAATTGCCGGATGATCAGCCCAGTTGAACAAAGGTTTCGTTGAAACCCCACGTTGGAAAACATAGTAATTCTCTCTTCTCTTATTTTCTAAATCAAAATGATTATGAAGAGTCTGTTGATGAAGTTGTGCAATCGCAGCTTGCAGAGTCTCAGGTCTAGTCAGATTCTCATCAACGAAATCCGTACGCTGTCTATAGGAACACCATCGCCAAATAAACATGAATAAAAGCATTGCAAGACCTCCCACAGAAAACGCCACAACTATAACATGTATAAATTCAAGCATCACGTCTTCTTAAAACCTGAGTTGTCTGTATCTTCTTCTTATTTATATATTAGTATTTTATATAAGTGTTTTGGGGAATAATTTTGTAAGGAAAAAGGGGAAGAATAAGAAGAAGAATGACAAAGAAAGGCATATAAAAAGAAGCAGAGGACAGGCGAGAGTGGACTAAGACTGATTCAAGAAAGGTAGGAGTACTATTGTGTAAGCAAAAACAGTATCGAATCAAAAGGATTAATTCCCTGATAGAAATGGCATTAACATTTCCTTTATAATCCACTATTTTTATTAACTGTAATAAACAGACAGCTTTTCCTCTTAAAGAAACGGTTGGTTGATTCATATTTGCTGAAGACTTCAACGGTTGTGTTTGTGTAGGGAGCTATGTAGGCATAAGCACTTCTAGAAGGACAGAAGGCCAAATTCTAAGGATGGACTTTCACACTTGTCCGTATTTTACTTGCCTGAGAATTAGAATTTCGTAGGAGACAATGCGGAGACGGGTCAAAAGTTACAAAGTGACAGGAATTCAAACAAAGGAACATAAAATTTCTTGTAGCACGAGTTGGGTAGTTTTTGTCTGATTGGCAGTTAATCCTATGCAATCAACTTTGTTGCTAATGATTTAATTCAATTCAAAATGACTATAAATATCTTATAGAAAATTCATTTAATTAAGAGTAAATGGAAAACAATTTGTTTGCTTTTAATGTGCTTCGCTTTCCAATTACTAACAACTGTCTGGAAGGAATGTATGTACATTTCATATAGAAAATTTCTCATTTGGAATGAATTATATGTTTTGCGCCGTTAGCAAAAGGTGGACTACAGCTAACTATATTTGGGTAGGGATAATAATTTAGATCACGATATAATTATTCGTATGAATTCAATATAATTCAATAGATTTAAATTTAAAAATTTTGATACGAATAATAATCAGATTGTATTCGTATCACACGATTAATAATCATATCGAATTCGAATTTGACTTTCTGGATTCATTTATTTGTTTAAGAAATGATTAAAATATAATTAATTCAATAAATAATTGTATTTAAATAAATAATCATTTAATATATTAATTTTATTTATTTATATTTGATATTTATTTTTTATTTAAATAAATAATTAGTTAAATATATTAAATTTTATATTAATTAATTAAATAAATTATATTGAGTTAATAATTTAGTAATATCATGTTATATCACTTATTTGAAAAATAAATAACACGATTATTAAATAGATGATACGATTAATAAATATATCGTATTCGGATTGAAAATTCTTAATACGATTAATAAATAGATCGGATTAGGATGAATATAAAAAAATATTATAAATTTATTAATACAACACGAATACGTTACGTTTATCCGAATTGATATCCTTAACTTAATTAGAGGTAACCTAACTTAACCAAACCCAATTTGGGATTCATGCGAGAAAAACTTTTTAAGTAGAGTCTTTAATTCTTAGATGGACTTCTTCTTTCTTCTTCTTCTTCTTCTTCTTTTTTCTTTCTTTCTTTTTTTTTTTTTTTTTCAAAGGTGTGGCA
>JAVXUL010026692.1:0-11612 GCA_035590515.1 Trichilia minutiflora
TTTTAAATTTTAAATATTTTAATTATTTTAGAACTTTAAAATTTTCTTATTATCTATGTTTATAAGTTTTTATGAATAAATTATTTATGATGAATTTTATATGATGTATAAGGCTAGGAGGCCAATATACTCATGATATAAATTGCTCTATTTTGATTTCATAATGGTTTTGAATATTGTCTTAAGACTTTATACTATTAACAAACATACATATATATAATGATTGATTTATTTGAATTTAGATTAGATTCCATATAGTTTTGTTGAGATGATTTGACCAATTGCCCAAGCTATACATTTTATTTTATGATTATATGGGCAGGTGGGCTAAGACTATTAACTTCAAGATTTAGTAGCCTAAATACGAGTCGAGATAATGGTCGTATTAGATGAATAGTATATCAACGGGATCGGTATAAGGGAGGTGATAACCTCAATTGAGATATAGTGACCTGTGAGCATTCACAAACTATTTGAAACTAGCATCAGTGGTAGATAGTTTTTATAAATTATATGCATGTTTCTATACTATATTAAGAGAAATGTTTTAATTGTACATAATTCATTGATTTTAAATTGCATAAAAAATCAACTGACGACTTAGGATTGCTCATAATCAGAGTAATCCCCAGGAAGAATGGCTAAGTCTAATGATTTTTTTTAATACAAACAATATTTTTATAACTATAAAAATGTTTTCAAGCTAGTTATTAAATCTAAAGGTTTCTTTTCAATACTTTTACAGCTATCTATCTATATAAATGTGTATATGTGTGTACCTTTCTATTTTATTTTCATTCACTGAGTGTATAACAGTATGCTTATTCTTTTTTTCCCTACCCATAGGAAATTTTGAGCACAGCAAGGATAATAGAAAGAGGGTGATAATATTTGTAATAGCATTTTTAGATATAATTTTTGTACTCGATTTACATTTATTTCATTTAAGTTCATTAGGAGAGATAAATAAAATTTATGATTGTCCTTTTATTGTAGGAACTTTATTATCTTTATATAATTTTAGTATTTGGTATTTTTATAAAAGAATGATTGTATTATTTTATACTTTAAATATTTTTGTAAGAGATGTATATCATGATTTTGATATAATGATATATGTGTTCTTATTTATAATGATTTTGAATATATAATCTTGAAGTGTTTAATATTGATATTAATTTAAAAGTAGTTTAGGAGTTTGAAAGAATTATTAGAAGTGTTTTCAAATGTTTTTATAAAAGACAAATATTATAATAGCCTTACAGGTTTTTAATATACGTTCTAGACATAAGAAAAATATATTAGGAATCTGTGATAGTTATCACGTACGGATAGTCAAGAACATGACAATTTTATTGATATCAGAGTCTGGTTTCGAAAAGATTTTAAAAATGTTTGAATACATTTTAAAATTTTCTTTATATGATTTCTAAATAATTTTTGAAAGGTATCCCAATAGACTAAGTGAGTCAAGTCTTAAAACATGCATCACCATCAGTTAGCATATATAGATATATATGGGAATTGAATCTTGAGTTTTTTTTTTCAGTATAAAATATCATCAAAACCTAGAAGAGGAAGAGGTAAGTCTTAAAGAGAAAAAGTTTTTGATGAGGAAGAACAAGATGAATCATCTTATATGCCTCAATCTAAACTTGAGCAAACCTAAATACCATCCCCACCTCAGATCCACCTTTCAGAATGAGGATGTCACCTCCTATGATACCGGAGGCATGAGCATCATATATACAATATTGGGATGCTTATAATTTTAAAGGAGAATGGATAGATAAACTACTCGAAGTCCTCTAGGCATACAGAATCATTCCCCGAATAGCAACGGGAGAGTCCCCCTTTCTATTAGCTTTTGGATGTGAAGCTATGATTCCGGTAAAAATCAACATCCTGACTCTCCGAGTGCGGGACTATACAAAAGAGAAAAATGAGGCTAGCCGAAGATTGGAGTTGGATCTGGTGGACGAAAAGAGAGATGAGGTCGTGATTCAGGCATTCGCGCACCAACAGAGGGTAGCCCGATACTATAACCAGAAGGTCAAACATCGAACCTTCCTACGAGGAGACCTCGTCCTCCGAAGAGTGACTCTGAACACCAAAGTCCCAGGTGAGGGGGTATTTGGAGTCAATTGGGAAGGGCCATACAAGGTCGTTCAAGTACTCAGACTTGGGGTTTACAAATTAGAAATCCCGAGCGGCACTCTATTAAGAAAGCCGTGGAATGCGGATAGATTAAAAATCTACTATCCATGACCCAGCCCTCTTGGCGATAGATCCCCCGATCCTGCGACCGGCGTTGTGCCTTCCTTCTCCGTCAAGAATATGCGTCAAGCCTTCCTACTTCGTCGAGAATATGCATTGAGCCTTCCTGCTCCGTCGAGAATACACGTCGAGCCTTCTTGCTCCACCGAGAATACGCGTCGAGCCCACTTGCTCCGCAAAAAACACATACTGAGCCTCTCTCAAGTACTTCGTCAGGTCCTAACTCCGATAATTGAAGCTAGCCCAATTTCATATCATGTTGAGAAGACGGAACCATCCTTTTTACAAGGCCTACAGACCATCTTGTGCGGGGCTCGATTCTCAGGACCCACGGACCATCTTGTGCGGGGTCACGTCATGTTGAGAAGACAAAACCATCCTTTTTATAGGGCCCATGGATCATCTTGTGCGGGCCCGATTTTGAGGACCTATGGACCATCTTGTGCGGGGTCGAATCATAAGAAAAAGGGGAACCATTTTGTTCCTAGGCCACGCGGACCATTTTGTTCGGGGCCAGTTGCCTATTTCAGTTTTCCTTTAATGGTACCAGAATACCTGAGAGAGGCTGGCCGTCTGCGATTTGTATTTGTTGTATGAATTTTTGTTATATAACTCTGTTTTTATGGTCAGGTTAGCTAACAGACCGACTTTTTCCCTGTAAATATTCCCTTTGATTTCAGCACTAAATGAAAGTGATACGTGTACGTCTTCATTGAATCGCATGACAGTTCGCCTGGCTGTATGTTAGCCCGAGACGGATAAGCTGAGCATATTACTCGCATAAATTTTTAATTACAAATTTTCCTAAATTATTTGTTCGGGGGCCACGCCTACACATGTTCAGGCCATATGTGCGTATATTTTCCTAAAGCGGTCTGTTTAACGAAAAGTTTTCCCCTCAGTTGCCTTACAAAACTCAATCAAAATTACTTTAATTAAGTTAGGTTTTCTAACAAAACCTAGGGTTTTCAACACTTAAAAAATCAATTTCAACTCTCTAAATTGAATTCACACATGGCTAGATCACTTCTCAAGGATTAAAAGCCTTATATTTATTGATCAAAATGATAAAAATTTTATTACCATCTCATGGCATGAAAAATTCGGACCAAGGAAAAAAAGGATCACAATTTTGTTTTGTTTTTTATTTTTTATCATAAAAACCATAAAAAATTATCCATAAAGCCCTCTTATATATTTTTCCATTTAATTAACATTTAATCACACAAAATATAAGAGAAAATATAGTGTCAAATGTATAGACAAGATGGAGACATATCTCATACATATCCATCCTCCATTTGTCATTTAAGTGTAAGGTCAAAATTATACCACTTGTCAAATTTTGATTTGCTATGATAAAAATTTAAAACATATCACTTATATCATATATAAGCTTAGGTTAACCAATCACATTGCCTTAACTTAATATATTAAAGCGATGCATAATCAAATTAAGGAATTTTAGAGTTAACTTATAGCAAGACTCTATAGGTTTACTATAAAGCCGATAGTAGATGATATGACCGAATTAAACTCTTTAACTTTTTTCAAATCTTGAATTAAACTCATTAATTTTTTTATTTAATTAATCTTCACAAGATTAATTAAATATATCCATAGATCAATATTGATACCTAACTATAACTTACGACTCTCGGATTACAATGAAGTGTAAAGCTTTAAGAGTGAACCTTTCTGTCATCAGTTACCGGGTAATTTAATCATTCCATCACACAATGCTTCAATCGGATCAGGGGTATACTATAATCGTCAAACCTTTTTAAATCCAATGCTATATATAATAAATAACAGATTATGACTTTATTGTATATTGTCATTGAAAGCACACTTCTTAATCATACACAATTGTTTACCTTGGTCAATGATTTTTCTGAGTCAAATGTAAATTATTCATATAGAGCATTCTACCTTAAACACTAAGGCTAACAGATCCTTTCTCGAACACTCACATACCTCTATAAATGTCTTACTATACCTAATGACTATCTATCATAAACCTGGATATAGACTTATTCTAAGTAATATCAAAGTTTGACAATTCACCCACAAAATAACCGTGGTGTTGTAAAGTCTAAGGATCACTTACACAACTGAGACGACGAATTTTCAATTATTGATTAAGTGTAATTAGTACTTGAAAAATTCGTGTGAGTTTGTTTAGTGAACTCATACTCAACCAGTGATCACCTATATACTTTCTTTAGTGTCTTCGTACAAGTAATCTATGAGATCGATTATCCTTTATTACATAGAGTAATGATAGTATATACTAGTCTTTTTGGTACTATAAAGGCCCCACTTTATAGTCCCACGACTAGCAACATTTAAGAATGATGTTATTAATACATAGTCTCATAAATATGAACTCATTATAACAGTGTGTATTGTGTACATTCT
Source organism: Trichilia minutiflora (assembly GCA_035590515.1). Lineage (NCBI taxonomy): Eukaryota > Viridiplantae > Streptophyta > Magnoliopsida > Sapindales > Meliaceae > Trichilia > Trichilia minutiflora. The sequence continues at coordinate 4,699 of JAVXUL010026692.1, forward strand.
ACATACTTTATCATAACATATAAATCATACATACATATTATCATAATAAACGATAATATATTTGAGAAATACTCATTTTATTGATTAAAAGATTTTCAAAAGATTTTAATGTTACAATCACAAATTATATCATGATTGACTTTTAGGGCATATATCTTTTTCAAAAAGAACTTTGAAGATATAGAACTGAACGATGATAAATTAAAGATGACTATTTGATTGCTAGAAGAACATATAATTAAATGATGGGGGAATGTGCAAGCTAGATTTACAAACCCTTTGACATAGAAAGATTTTAAGCAAGAGTTTAAGGATCAATACTATACCTCTTTTCATAGCAATCAGAAGAAACAAAAGTTCTTGAGCTATTAAAATAGATGGGGGATATAATAACAGAATATAAGACTCAGTTAAAAAAATTAATAAAGTTTATCCCCAATTTCACAAATAAGAAGAGTTTATGTATAAAATTTGAAGAGGGATTAAATTTTGAGATAAGAAAAAAGATGGTTTTGAATGATAACCAAGGGTATAAAGAATTGATTCAAATGGATTTGAGGGGAGAGAAACTTGTAGGAGATATAACAATGAGAGGCATATTTCAAAAGAGGAAGGATTTGAATATAGAAGTTGAACAAGCCTTCAAGAAAAGTTAGAGTAGTGGGTTATCTAGTAATGCTTTAGCTACTAGTCCAACTAATAACCCTCCCTTCTCCCCACAAAAAAGAAACTATAAATTGAGACAATCAACTTAAGGATCAGATTTTGATTCTAAATAAGTCTGTAGAATGAATATATGTATTAATTGTAAGAAGTATAATAGTGATACGTGCAGACTGCCTCAGATGTGTTTTCATTGTAAACAGATAGAACATGTTTATGATAATGTCCTCTTTTGATTAAGACAGAAACAGGCAGCTAGTCTACCCCTAGTTAGTACCTTAATTACCAATCTCAGCCATAATAAATAAGTTAGAGTACTGCATCAGCTAGTGGGAGGTTAGAAGCAGGTAGTTCATCCACAACTCAATAACAAGGTAACAAGAGGAATCAAGGTTAAATTCAGACTCACATTTTTACACTTAACCAAGAATAAGCTTAAGTAAATTCAGAAGTGGTGACAAATATTGTTAGTATATTTGGGTATGAGATATAAGTATTAATCAATCCAAGTTCTAATAGATCGTTTGCTAGTACTATATTTACGGCTTATGTGAATAAAGAATTATCTTTTCCTGATCAAGAACTAGTGGTACATACCTTTCTAAGTTAGAAGTTACTAAAGAGAATAGTTTTCAAAAACTGTAGAATTATTATAAATAGGATAAAACTAGAAATTGACTTAATTTCGTTGAAAATGTAAGATTTTGATGCTATTCTTGGAATGGATTGGTTATCACAGTATCAGGCATTGGTGGATTACTTTACTAAGCAGGTAACATTCTGAAGCTCGGGTGAACTAGAGATTTTGCTAATAGGTGAACAAAGTGTCCTATCCATTTGCTTATCGGTAATAGAAGAATAGAAATTAATAAGGAAAATATGTCAAGCATACTTAAAACATATAATCAATACATCGATTTCAGAGGATTTGTTAGAATAAGTGCCAATGGTAAGGGTTTTTTTCGGATTTATTCCTTGAAAAATTTTCTGATTTACCATCGGATTGAGAGTTTGATTTCTATATTAAAATAGTTTCAGGTACCACACTAATCTCTATGCCATCGTATCAATGGCACCAACTGAACTTAAATAGTTAAAGGTGCACCTTTAAGGCCTAATTGATAAAGGGTTCACTAAACCTAGCGTATCTTTATGGGATGCACCTGTATTGTTTATTCAGAAGAAAGATAGGATGTTGAGATTATACATAGACTATCAGTAGCTGAATAAGATAACTGTTAAGAATACGTATCTGTTACCCAGAATTAATGACTTATTTGACCAGCTACGAAGAACTATCGTGTTCTCTAAGATAAACTTAAAATTGGGATAATATTAATTGAAAATTCAAGAAGATGATATTCTAAAGACAGCTTTCAGAACTAGATATAGATATTATAAGCTTCTTATAATGCCTTTTGAGTTAATTAATGTTTTTGATGCATTCATAGACCTCATAAATCGAATTTTTCACCTATACTTAGACAAATTTATGATTATATTTATATATGACATCTTGGTATATTTAAAAAGTAATAAGGAATATGATCAATATCTTAGAATTGTACTATAGATCTTGAGAGAAAGAAGATTGTATGCCAAGTTCTCTAAATGTGAGTTTTGACTTAGAGAAGTAATATTCCTTAGGCAAATGGTATATAAAAAAGGAATATTCATAGACCCTTAGAAAGTAAAAACTATTATGCAATAGGAATAACCCAAAAATGTAACAGAAGTTAGAAGTTTTCTAAGATTGACTGATTATTATAAAAGATTTATTGAAAGATTTTCTTTATTAGTTGTCCCATAAACTCGATTAACTTAAAAAGTAGTTAAGTTTAAGTGGAATGATGAATGTGAATAAATTTTTCAAGCTTTAAAAGACCGCCTTATAACAGTTTTAGTACTAACACTACCTACACCAGAAAAGGGATATGTAATACACAGTGATACCTCAAAATAAGGATTTAGATGTATGTTAACATATAAGGAAAGGTAATTGCCTATACTTCTCAACAACTTAAGAAGTATGAGGCAAATTATTCTACTTATGACTTGGAGTTAACAGTTATAGTCTTTACATTAAAGATTTGACGTTATTATTTATATAGGAAGCAATGTTAGATCTTCACAAATCACAAGAGCTTGAAATACTTACTAACACAAAAAGAATTAATTTGAGACAAAGATAGTGGTTAAAATTGATCAAGGACTATGATTTGGTGATAAAATACCATCTTGAAAAAGCCAATGTGGTGGCAAATGATTTGAGTAGAAAATCATCGACTATATTGGCATATGTTAGGACAAAATATCTATCTCTGTCAAATTAAGCCAATTAATCATAGATTGAGTTAACTTAATATTTTTGACACATTTAACATATTTAATTAATATTATAAGTTATAATTACTAAATACATTCGACAAATTTAATTTGTCAAACTCCTAATTGTAATGTTCAGATTATACCTATACGTATATATGTTTCTACACAAATCTATATACATATACATTATAAAAAAAATGTAATTATGCATATAATCTATGATGTAAGAAATCATACATAAATGTTCATGTATCTAATAAAAAATTAAATACATAATCAAAACATATACAATTAATCATGCATTTAATCATATTAAATAAATTTTATATATAATCATAAACTGTATAACTCAAGCAAATTTAATTATACATCACATGTATCCACAAAATCCATATTTTGTATTAACAAACAAACAAGAATTATAGTGTGATGAAAATTGATACAAAACTCATTTTGTACATATAATCAATTTTCATCCATAAACTTTCATCCATAACAATCTTATTACATATATTTTAAATTGCATCCATAATTAATACAATTACATGTTTAAACAATTTAAATACATAACTTAAAAATGAAAAACAATTTTCTATAACCAACTTATTATGGCCATATTATGAAAACTTGGTATGTAAACACATTTTATCACTAATAAAACCAAATCCAAATGATCTCATCATTTATTCATGTAAAATCAAGTTGAAAAATACTTTTCCACCTTGGTTCACATTATTATCAAATCAGCAACATATAAAGCCAAACACTATGGATCCATTTTTCGTCATGGTTTCATGAAAAAATAAACTTGGTTGATAATTAGTTTAACATCTGATGCAAAATGATTACCAATATCACAAGATCTCATTTCCATCAATTCTAATCATATTAGAATATGAAACCATATCCATCATATTCCAACCATCTCATCAAAATCTAATCTTGAAGCATTAAACATATTAGATCTAGGTGAAAAACAAACTTTTCTATAAACCCTAATATGTCAAAATTTACCCATAATTTCTAACATTTGATTTCAATCATAATGAATCCATAACATTTATATATCAACACATCACATGTATAGATCATCATTTAAGATTTTAAATCACATATAAACATATCTAATTATAATAAATCATTATAGAATCAAAAAAATTTCATAAACCCTAATTTTAACTATAATACATAGATGTTAAATTCTTGAAATTCAAGCTTAAAACAAGCAAATCAACACCATAGTTATATTTCTAACATACTCTAATATCATTTGAAGGATTTTATAGCCTAAAATAAAAAAAGTTTCTAAACATCCTATATTTAAATTATATATATATATATATATATATATATATATATGAAAAAGGCTAGGTTTTTGAATTTTTACCTTACCAAAATAAAAATTTGATAAAGATAAATTCAAAAACTTATCCAACCTCTTCAATTTACACCTTCTTAAGCTTAAGAAACTTTAAAAAATATTTTTTTTATTTTTTCCCTGTGGTAGGTGAATATTACAAGTGAGAGAGATTATGATTTTTCCTTTTATTTTCTTAATAAAATAATGATAATAATATGTTTTATAATCAATCAAATTCAATACATTTGAACCAATTAAATTGCACCAAAGTTATGACAATTTATCATTTAAAATAAATGAGAAACATATATTTATCCATTTTATTAACTCTTAAAAAAATAATTTTTAATTTAAAAATTAATTGGCAATTAATTACTATATTAATTTTCAAAATCAATCATACAATTATCAACTGATCCTTGAATAATTATCAAAATGATAAAATTATATTTAACATACTCTAAGTGTTATATATATATATATGTGTGTGTGTGTGTGTCAAAAATTCCTTAACTCTTTAAAGAATTAAATATACACACACATATTTTAAATTATTTTAAAAAATGCTAACCTTTTATGAATAGTTTTTCTCTCTCAAATAGCTTTCTAATGTTTAAAAATAATTATGTGATCATGAAGGTTCATAGTGATTTAGCCGTGAGTTATCTCTAAATATTTTAAAATTCAATAACTATGGTTGGTATTTAATAATACACCATAATCCCTAATTTATAATGAAGTAATTCTTGATTAAATCTTACTTTGATTGTACATATTATGTGGGTTATATTCTTCAATTGTCTAATCTCATTCAAATCAGAATTCATAGAAAGTCGAAATCTTAAATTTGATATTTTACGAATCATCGATCGATATGTCCTGAACTCACCTCCATAAACTTTTCATGTGGCATTTATTTAGCTCTAACCAAAGACTTGATTTTAGATATCTATTGATATTTGTTTAGGAACTCAAACTTGGATAGAGTTAGCGAAAAAACTCAATCCTATTAAACGAGCCAATAGATCTTATCTTAGCTATCATCTACATCCTTATATGAATAATCTATAACCAAATCGATTTTATCATACAAGATGTAACACCCCGTGTTTTACCCTGAGGGTATATTTATCATTTCCTCCTTCTTTTGACCATGCATCTGCATTCATCTCATATTCATTTGGTTGTGGGCGTGATTCTAGGCTCGTGTGAGCAATATTAAGTGAGAATTCAAATTTTGGCGGGTTCGATCAACCGAATGGGTGATTCGTTCGATCGATATATTGAGGACTCTCGGGAAAACTTTGGCTCCAGATTCGTTCGAACGAATAGGGGGATTCGTTCGACTGAATTGTAATTCGTTCGATCGAAGGAGCCATTCATTCGACCGAAGTGTGGATTTGTTCGATCGAATCTCATTTTGTTCGATCAGTAATTTCTGAGCTCTCTGACTTCTGTAGCATCGAAGGATTTGTTCGAACGAAATACTATTTGTTCGATCGAAGGGGGTGGTTCAATCGAACGAATCTTCGATTCGTTCGATTGAATCGACGCGAAATAACAAAATTGCCCCTTTCCAGAAGCTTCCTCCTTAAGAAAACTTAAGGACAAAATGGTAATTTCATCTTTTTTCTATAAAAAGGAGTCTGGGGGCCAAAATTTTAGGGTTTCTCTCCAATTTCTCTCTTTCTCCTCTCCTCTCACATCCTCTCCACTTCTCTCTCTAGACCCACCCACATTTTGCCCAAATTTCAATTTCTCTTCACCCACAAGTTGCATTTTACGTATTCATCATGCTGGGAGCGTCAATTTAACGATAGGAGCGCAGATTCGTGAAAGAGGAGTTAGGGTTCCGTGGGCAAATTTGGGGCTTTTCAAGTTAGAGACGAAATCGAAGTAAACCAACCACACCACGAGGTTCGTAGCTTTGTTTCTAACTCCTTTACATATTTATTTCACGTTTTTATATATGTTGAGTCGATGAGTTTTCGTAGATTTAAGGTATAAAATGGGTTGTAGATGAATTGTAGAAGTCGTAGGAAGTTAGATTTACAATTTTGGAGAATTTGGGTAAATGTGAACAATAACTCTGATTATTGTTCAGACGAAAGAGTGGGGTCCACTGGTTAGAATCACGAGAATAAATCAAAATGCATTGGTTTAGGTGTAATGTGGGTCCGTGGCAATAATAATTTGATAATCCGAGGTTTAACGAGGGTTTTAGACGAATCTGGAAAATGGTTCGATGTTGGGAACTCAGGACTAGCATGCATTGCACATATTTGGATTCTATTCGGATTTTAGAATGTGTATTGATAATGTTATATGCGTATAAATAGGCGACGATTCGAGGTCAAGGCACTCGCGTAGTTCGTCAAGGAATGAGGGAAACTAGGGAGTGTATACCCTCCCTGAGTTGTGAGTGGATTCCTTTTTGGTTTTACTTTTCTATTTTAATCCTGTTTTATAAATATATGATAAAATGTGATAATAATGTTTTTGTTATTAAAATGTTGTTATATGATTTTATATTCATTTCGAAATGAGTTGGTATATATGCTTG
>JAVXUL010026702.1:0-11610 GCA_035590515.1 Trichilia minutiflora
TCATTTTATTTTTGGTTAATGAGTTTGAAAACAGGTACTAATGCCTTGCGGGTTCTAGAGGTGCATTCTAAGTAATAAGATGTATTTCTAGGATTCGCGGCGATTGCCACGTGGCCGACTAGGTTCGGGGCGTGACAGTGAATGCGAAGAAGGTAAAGTTTAGAACTAGCGTTTTTTAATCCAGAGATTGAACGAATTTGCAGAAGAAACCAAGATGCTAGAAGAAGAGAAAGAACTAGAGAAAGATTAGAAAGGAGTCAAGAATGAGAAATGACAGAAGATAACAACCAACAATGAGTACTTAAAGATTATTTTTGACCGGTGATTAACGATAATTATTCAGGAATTTAAAGACGAGTAGTTCAAGAAAACAACTTCGAGTTGAAGCTAACCCTGATTAATATGGTACAACAGAATTAGTATGGAGGTTTATCTCATGAAGATCCAAATGTACATCTTGGCACATTTTTGAAGATTTGTGACACTGTAAAAATGAATGGTGTTTCTAAAGATGCCATTTGATTGAGATTATTCCCATTTTCTCTAAGGGATTGAGCTCGAGGATGGCTTCAATCACTTCAACCAAAGAGTATAACAATATGGGAAGAGCTTGCTTAAAATTTTTTATCTAAGTTCTTTCCTCCATCAAAAACTTTGCAACTGAGAGGAGAGATTGCAAAGTTTAAACAGATAAATTTTGAGCCATTGTTTGAGGTTTGTGATAGGTTTAAAGACCTAATACAAAAATATCCTTAGCATGGATATCAAGATTGATTTCAGATTCAACTCTTCTACAATGGCTTAAATGGTCAGACAAGAACTATTATTGATGCAACGACTGGAGGAACTCTTTTGTCTAAGACAGTAGAAAAAGCTCGATTATTGCTTGAGGAAATGGCCTCCAATAATTATCAATAGCCAAATGAGAGAAACCAGAGGAGGGTTACTAGTGTTTATAAAGTTGATCCAATTATTGCCTTGACAGCCCAAGTTTCAACTTAATCATGCAAAATTTCATCCATGGTAGCAAATGATGGTTATTCATCAAAAGAACAAGTGGCCTTAATGAGTAGTTCATATTCGGGAATGCAAAATGAACAAGAGTAGGAGCAAGTTCAGTTTATCAACATCCAAAACTTTAACTATCAGAATAATATGCCTAATCAATACCATCTGAAATTGAGGTACCATAAGAACCTCTCTTATAAAAACATGAGAAATGTGTTGCAGAAACCACCTGGTTTTACAGCCCAACCAACAGAAAAAAAACCTTCTTTAGAGGAGGTTACAGATACTTTTATCAATGAGACCCGTGGGAGATTCAACAAAAGTGAAGTAAGGATTAACAATATCTAAACTCACTGTAATAACATGGGAGCTACCACAAAGTCCTTAGAAGTGCAGATTGGTCATCTTACAAAAAATATAAAAGAACAATCAGTTGAAAAATTTTCAAGTGACATAAAGAAGAATCCAAAAGATTAATGTAATGCCATCACCTTGAAGTGCGGGAAAGAAGTAGAAACGTAACCTAGAAAAAAATTTGTGCAGCCCAATGAAGAGAAAAAGGATGTTGAGAAACAGGGAATGGAAACAGATTCTGAAAAATCAATTGAGAAATCGGTGGAAGTAAAAAGTGGTCTAAGGATCATTTTTGTTGATAACCCACCCATTAGGCCTTCACTAATTCCCTTCCTATAAAGATTCCAGAAATAGAAGTTAGATGAGCAATTCAAAAAGTTTTTAGACATCTTTAAGAAGATACACATCAACATTCTCTTAGCAGAGGCATTGGAGCAAATGCCTAACTATGCAAAATTTATGAAAGAAATGATGTCAAAGAAGAGAAAGCTGGAAGATCATGAAATGATGAAATTATCAGAGGAATGCAGTGCAGTTTTTCAAAGAAAAATGCCTCAAAAAGTTAAAGATCCTGATAGTTTCACTATCCCCTGCACTATTGGCGATTCCACCTTTGAAAAGGCATTATGTGACCTTGGAGCTAGTATAAATCTCATGCCATTGTCAGTTTTTAAGAAGTTGGATTTAAGAGAATTGAAACCCACCAGCATATCTTTACAAATGGTCGATCGATCACTTTTATTTCCAAAGGACGTAATTGAGGATATGTTGGTTAAAGTGGATAAGTTTATTTTTTTTGATGGATTTTGTTATTCTTAATATGGAGGAAGATCGGGAGATCCCCATTATCTTTGGTTGATCATTCGTAGCAATCGAAAAAGCTTTTATTAACGTACACAGAGGGAGTCTTACTCTTCAAATTAATGAGGAGGAAGTGAAGTTCAACATTTACTCAACTCTTAAATTTCTAGCCTTTGATCAGTCATGCAAAAGGGTGGATGTTGTTTCCAGCTTTGTTGATGCCATATTCCGTAATTTTTCTGTAAAGGATCAATTGGAGTATTGTTTAATGACTTCAAACATGCATAAAGATGAACTTCCAGCAGCTGAAGATATAGGAGCATTATATGAAAGTTATAATGAAGAGGAAACAGGTGTTTTTATACTTGAAGATCTGATGGATGATAAACCAGAAACTGTAGAAAATATTTGTAAGAAAGTTAAGTCAATTACACCTTTAGACATGCAATCTTTAAAGCAACTTCCTAAGCATTTGAAGTATGCTTTCTTGGGAGAAAAAGAGACATTGCCTGTCATTATTTCATCTTTTCTATCCCCTAAGCAAGAGGAGAAATTACTGAGTGTGTTAAAAAGATACAGATCAGCCATTGCATGGTCAATTTCAGATATTAAGGGCATTAGTCCTACGATGTGCATGCATAAAATTTTGATGGAAGATGTCTACAAGCCTAATGTTGAACATTAAAGGAGATTGAATCCTATGATGAAGGAACTTATGAGAGCTGAAGTTCTAAAATGATTGAATGCCGGCATCATATATGCTATTTCAGATAGTTTGTGGGTGAGCTCGGTGCAAGTTATACCCAAAACTGTTGTTAAAAATAACAAGAATGAGTTGGTACCAACAAGGACAGTGACGGGATGAAGAGTATGTATCGACTATAGAAAGTTAAACAAGGCTATAAAGAAAGATTAGTTTTTATTGCCGTTTATTGATCAAATGTTAGATCGGTTGGCTGGTTATGAGTTTTACTATTTTCTTGATGGTTACTCAGGGTACAATCAGATTCTAATCTATTCAGAGGATCAAGAAAAGATAATTTTTACTTGTTCATATAGTACTTTTGCCTTCCGAAGAATGCCATTTGGTTTATGTAATGCTCCTGTAACTTTCCAAAGGTGTATGATGGCTATCTTTTTAGATTTGATTGAAGTGGTTATGGAGGTATTCATGGATGATTTTTTGGTGTTTGGGACCTTATTTGATCATTACCTTCATAATCTTGCTATGATGCTTCAAAGATGTGAAGAGAAGAACTTGATACTTAATGGGGAGAAGTGCCATTTTATGGTAACATAAGGTATTGTGTTAGGACACTGAGTGTCAAGAGAAGGGATAGAGGTAGACCAGGCCAAGATATCCACAATTCAGTAATTACCTCCATCAGCAAATATAAGAGGCATTCAAAGTTTTTTAGGTCATGAGGGTTTTTATCGAAGATTCATCAAAGATTTCTCAAAGACTGTGAAATCATTTTGTAATCTGCTAGAAAAGGATGTGGCTTTCAAATTTGATGAAGCATGTAAAGATCCATTTGAAGCAATCAAGGAAAAGTAAGTGTCAGCACCTATAATGGTTACACCGAATTGGTGTGAATTATTTGAGATTATGTGCGATGCAAGCGACTATACAATAGGTGTAGTACTTAGGCAGCGAAGAGATAAGGTTTTTTGAGCCATTTATTATGCTAGCCGGATGCTAAATGAAGCCCAACTTAACTACACAACCACAAAAAAAGAAATGTTGGCTGTGGAGAAATTTAGAGCTTATATTTTGGGATCCAAGATGATTATTTATATCGACCATACAGCAATCAGGTACTTGTTTGCAAAGAAGGATGTTAAACCTTGTTTGATCCGTTTGATTCTTTTGCTTTAAGAATATAATCTGAAAATTCATGATAAGAGAGGAAGTGAAAATACAGTTATTGATCACCTTTCGAGGATTTAGTTAGAAAAAGAAGAAGTACAACCAATTCAAGAATTGATCCTAGATAAAAGGTTGTTTACTGTTAAGGAATAACTTGCTTGGTATGTAGATTTTGTGAATTTTTTTACTTGCGAATTGATGCCACCAGATTTGATATATCACCAAAAGCAAAAGTTTCTTCATGATGTGAAGAGCTATATTTGGGATGATCCACTTTTATTTAAGAGGTATGCTGATGGGATGATTAAGAGATGCGTGGTAGAGGAAGAAATTAATGAGATACTCCATGGGTGTCACTCTTCGCCATATGGAGGGCATTTTAAAGTATTAAGAACAATAGTAAAAGTGTTACAATCTGGTTTTTATTGGCCTATGTTATTTAAGGATTGTTATGCTTTTGTGAAAAGATGTGAGAGATGTCAGAAGGTAGACAACATTTTAAAGAGAAATGAAATGCCATTGACAGAAATTTTAGAAGTAAAACTTTTTGATATGTGGGGTATTAATTTCATAGGTCTATTTCCTCCATCTTTTGGTTATCACTACATTCTTGTGGCTATTAATTATGTTTCCAAATGGGTTGAACAATCGCAACCTCAACAAATGATACAAAAGTGGTCTTAAAATTTCTGTAGAAAAATATTTTCACAAGATTTGAAACTCCAAGAGCTATAATCAGTGACGAGGGTACCCATTTTTGCAACAAGCTATTTAAGGCTTTGTTGGTTCGTTATGGGGTTAAGCACAAGATTGCCCTTACCTATCATCCCTAAATAAATAGATAAGCTGAAGTTATAAATAAAAAAATTAACCAGATTTTGGAGAAAATAGTTAATACAAATAAGAAGGACTAGTCTCTCAAGCTTGATAATGCTTTTTGGGCCTATAGAACAACTTTCAAAACTCTAATCGAAATGTCTCCTTACAGATTAGTGTTTGAAAAGCCATGTCACCTACCAATAGAGCTTGAGCATATATCATATTGGGTAATAAGATTTTTGATTAGTAGCAAAGACTTCTTCAATTTGATGAATTAAAGGAGATTCAGAATGAAGTATATGAAAGCTCAAGAATTTATAAGAAGAGAATAAAGCATTGGCATGATAAGTAAATTTTGAGAAGAACATTCACTATAGGCTAGCAAGTCCTTTTTATTCAATTCAAAGCTGAAGTTATTCCTAAGAAAACTCAAGTCAAGATAGTGTAGACCCTTTGTTATCAAAAAAGTGTTACCATTCGATGCCATTGAACTTAAGGGTGAGAATAGAAGATCATTTAGAGTTAATAGCCAAAGGCTCAAGCATTTTTACTAGCGAATGAAATCAGGAAAAGAGGACATTGATTTAAAAGAAGCTAAATAGTGAATGCTTGGCTAAGTCTAGCTAGAAATATTAAATCAAGCGTTAATTAGGAGGCAACCCAATGTGTTTCTTGTTTTTGTTTTTAATTTTCATTTATTAAGTGATTTAATGTTATTATTTAGTTTAATTTTGTTTCATGTTACTGTAGAAGTTAAGTTCCAGTAGTCAACTTAATGACAGTTTGATGGAAATAAGACCAAAAAGGAGTTTTTCAGAACTCGCTGCATTAAGAAAAAGTCTGATGTATCGTAAATCAGAAGCATTATAATTTAGAAGTATGTTCGCTGTATTGAGAAAATCCCTGATATATAGAGAAAATTTCGTTCTAGAATATGTAGCATTGAGAATTATCTCGCTGCATCAGACTTCGAGTTCATTGGATCGAGTAAAAATTTGATAAAACGGAACACAGAGCCTGAATCTAAACTAACCCTTTTCTTGTTATATTGAAAAAAAAACTTGATACAATGCGAAAATACAAGAACGTCTTTCGCTGCTCTGACACGTAATATTTAAATCTCTCTCTCTTCCTACTTAAAACCTTTCATTTTCAGATCAGTAAAACCCACTTTTTTTTAACTTCCCTTGAGTTTTAAACTGTCGTTGATCCAGAAAATCAAAAAGAAATGATTAAATCTCCAAGTAAATACCTTTACTTCAGTTTTAATTATTTATTGAGATTGTGAAGTGCTATATTATAGAAAGTTGTTAACTTTCTTTTAGTTATGTGATTTTGGAATTAATTTGTGTAGAAAGAAAAAGGGAAAAAGTTAGGGTTTTTAAGGTTTAACTCTTGATTGTGATAACTTATACTAATATATTGGGGACAAAAGAATAACAAAATGCCTTAAAAGCATATTGCTAAGAAACCCAGGAAAGAACCTTCAGGATACGACACTATTAGATTTGTTTTTAAATAAGCCTAGAATGTTTTTAATGAATCTTTAAAGAAAAGGTCAGGGATTAAAGAGAGAGGCATCGAGTTTAAGTCCGAAAAATACGCCTTGAGTGCACAGTAGATAGAAACAAGGGGATGGGAGTATTTTTGTCAGTATCCAAATCTAGCAACCATAACCCTTGTGAGGGAATTTTACGCTAATGCTAAGATGACCCCAGGTGGTAGGAGAGTGAGGGTAGGAGAGTGAGGGTCATAGGTATAGACATAGTTTTTGATCCCAAAGCAATTAATATGCTATTGAGAGTCCCAAAAGTTCAAGATGAGATATATGAGATTTCTCAATCTCTCTCTCTTAAAATGATGAATGATGCTATCTATGGGCAGCAAGTAGAGTGGACAAAGGTCAGAGGGGAGCCATCATATTTTAAAACTAGGTACTTTACCACTGAGTTGAAAGCATGGCATTTGTTCATTTGTGATAGACTCAGTCACATTGGACACACCTCCGAGGTTAATAGGGAGAGGGCTTTACTGTTACTTGCCCTATCTACAAGAAAAAATATTAATGTTGGGGAGTAGATCTCTTTGAATATTAGGTATGTAGCAGATAGCCTAACAGTGGGCTTGTTTTTCCCTTCCATCATCACTAAGTTGTTAGAGGCAAATAGGGTGGATACCAAATATCAAGAAATTTTGCTCCCCAAAGTTTTTTTGGATGCAGGTACGATTGATAGGATGTTAGTCATTAAAGCAAAGCAGAGGGAAAACCAGCAGAACCAGTAACAACAGCACCAGCAGCAAGAAGCCTCACACCAACCAGAAGAACAGATCTCTCATTTGCAACCAGTTAATGAAGCTGTTTTCAAAGAAGAAATAGAAAAGATGTATAAACAACTATTTAGATATCAACAACATTCAATTCGCTGTTATGAAACATTGAGCAGCATTCTTTTTCAAGTTTTTAGCCATATAAAGTTAGATATAGAGTAGTTTTCAACTATCCCATCCATTACACCTTCTGATTCTGAGGATGAAGAAGAGCACTTTGTGACAGTAGAAGCAGGAAGAAGAAAACCTGATGATGATAATGGTTACTCAAACTAGAAGGCAAAGTTATTCTGGCCTCTCAAGTATTCTTTCATAGATCCCTTGGTTATTTTTGTTTTACATCGAGGGCGATGCAAACTTTTAAGTTTGGGGGAGTTAGTGTTGAGTGATCATCTAGATTTATTTTAGTTTAATCATTGAGGTTAGGCTATATATGAAAAAAGAAACTTTTATTTTTATATTTTAATGTTGTGTTTGTTTTAAGTTTATCTTGTGTTAAATGGTATTATGTTTTTAATTTTTTTGTTCAGTGTTTTGCTGTTAAGTTAAAATGTGTGTGCATGTGTTGTACAATCTGTTGTGGATATCTCAGGTGTTTTTTTTGTTGATGTTTTTAAATCTTGAGTTGGTTGGTTTTTATTGTAATTAAAAGTGCATTATTTAATTAGGTAATTTTTATGCATGCCTTAGGAAAGTTATTAAAATTTATAGTTAAGGGTAGTCAACCAAACCATATAACTCATCGTATACTTTGAATGAAAAGATAGAAAGAATGATATTATTGTGAATAAAAAAAAAAGGTAAAAGAACAAGATTTAATCTACTTCGCTAATTTAAAGTGCTTAGTAACTGAGGGTTGGCGTCAAAAGCGTAAGACACTCACGTAAAACAGCATTTAAAAATAGAGTATATAAAGTACTTTAGGTTTCTAATAAGTTGACAATCGGGGGTACGTATTTCAGAGATTAGTACATTCACATATTGAGATTGAATTAGAGCTTAAGGACGAGTATGAATCAAAAATAAAATAATTGTTATAATCTATTATTCTGTCAGTAATTATATCAAAGAGTGGGATGAGAAATTTGGAAAGGTGTAACTACCCTTAATTATAAATTTGTGTAATGAGTTTTGAGGCATTTCTTTTGTTAATCAATATAACTTAATGCATGATTGATTACACAGAAAAATCCTTTATAACTCTTGAATTAGGTATCAATGATTTGGACACTTGTTATTTTTGCTTTGGATTGGATAGAAGTTGATTATGCTTGATTTATTTTTGGAGATTTTGTGTTGTTTTTGGTTGTGTGATTTGCTCGGGACTAATAAATGCTAAGTTTAGGGGAATTTGATAACTTGATTTTTATCAAGTTATTCTCATTTAGTTGTTGCTATTTTCGTGTGAATTCAGGTGCGTTTTTATATTTTTGTGAGAGTGTGTAGGTTGCAAGAGAAGAATTTGTTAAAGTAGGTATGGATTTAAGCTCAAAACAGGTTTCAGCCAAGTTTTCCTTATGTAGCGGATTCTGGAGGCAGTTTTCCTGATGCAGCGGGTCCTGGAAGCCATTTTCTCTGATGTATCAAGTTTTTCTCTAATATAGCAAAAATAGGTGTTCGATGTAGCAGACTATTCTTCGATGCAACAAGAGTCAAAACCCAGTTTTTGAAAAAATTTTACACGAATCCTGATGCAGCGAGATAATTCTTGATTCATCAGCGTTAGGTGCTTGATGTAGCGGGAATTTGCCCGATACAAAGCGAAAAAGCAAAAATTTTTTGCACATGTTTGAATTCAATAATTTTATTATAAATAGAATGTCTAGCATTTCGTGTAAGAGGAGGACAACCGCCAACATTCTTGAAGGGGACAAAAACATCATTTATTACACGAAATCCAAGAAAAGGGAAGAGAAAGGAAGCAGAAAAATCAGCCTTGAAAGAGACAACACCTCATTCTTTAGTTTGCTATTTTTCATTCCTTTTCTTCTGCATCTTAATGTTTACATCTTCTATATTTCTTGTGTTATTACCGAATATAATGAGTGGCTAAATAATTTATGCTTAGGGGCTAGAAGAAACTCTTACAAGCTACATTTGAACATTTATTTTGGATTAATGAACTTTTATTGTGAATCTATTTTTGTACCTTGTGTTTAATACCTTTATTTTAACTACTCATTAAAATAGATGATTTTAGATGTATATTTTCTATACATGAAAAAGGGAGAACTATGTGAATCTGAATGAAAGAATCACAACTTAAGAGTTAATACATTGAAAAATGATTAATAACTAAGTAGCTAATTTAGGTTGGATCTTAATGAGTGGTTATTTGAACTTGATTGAATATAAATATTAATTAAGTTTATTAATCACATAGTTTCATTAGTGTCTCGGAAGAGAGAATGAAATGATAACAGAACCTAAGGTAAGAGATTTCTGTAAAAATTAGTTAAGATAATACATTTGGATGAGTGTAGGTTTTTACTAGATTTTTAAGGACAAGATTAAAAATGTCCTTTGACTCCCAAAGTTGTCCAACAAGCTTTCAAACAAAAATGGTAAATTTTCATTTAGGTTCTTAAACTTTGAAAATTATAAATTGTTAGTCAAACCAATTTTGATCAAATTTATTTTAATTCCTTTATTATTTATCAACATAAATAAAATATTATAACTTACTTTAAGTCATAATTAAGTTAATTATAAAGCTCTCTCATTTGTTATACTATATAACGTGTAAATGTTTACAGTTTTCGATTAAATATTATCACCGAGAGTGCTAACTCTCTTGCAGACTCTCTCTAATAGCAAAGCATTAGTTAATAGTTGTGACCTCTTCGTTCATTGTAGTGTTAGCTATGAGCCGAAATCGATCTTATTGATTCTGTTTTGAACTCTTTAAATGCTCAACGACTATGGTTAATACCTAGCAATATGCTATAATCTCTAATCCACAATGAAGTAAGTGTTCATCAAGTCTTTTAATACTGATTAAATATTTCGTGTAGATAAATTTCTTCTGTTCATCTAATCCTAATCGAGTTAGGGTTCACGAGTGTCAAAATCCCTAAACCCAATTTATGCTCGAGTTTTTGATTCCAATGTTCTGAACTTATTACCATGAAACTATTTCATGTAATACTTAGTCACTTTGATCAGAAACTTATATTTTAGGCATCTACCAAAATTTGATTGGGAACTCCAATTCGAATCGAGTTAATGGAAACTCAATTTTCGATAAGAGTCAATGGATCCAATATCTAATGTTTGACATTTTCAATATAAACAACATATGACCAAAATGGCTTAATATACAAGACGTGATTAGTCTTGTACCGATACACCACATGAACCATATGTATCTATATTAAATAGTGACACTAACATCTCAAATCTGAGGAACAATTGCCACACACAAATAATCATCTAATAAATCATTGACATTATACATCCGTGTGATTCGTTATATCTACAGTCACATTCAGCAAACAGTTCTTTAGTTGTTAATCCACGTTAATATCCTAGTAACATAACTATTATGTTACCCGCATTAATATCATCGTATAATATTCATCGAAGATATTCAACGTGTCTACTATGTAATATTAGTGCCCAAGTGATATTGCATATATAGGGAATAATTTGGATAACTATTATCTGGGCATTTATATATATACTTTTTAATTGTATGATGAAAGAAAAGAAAGCAGCATAAACATATAAAAATAAGAAATAATTTATTTATTAATAATAACAATGTACAGTACATTAATTATTAATATAAACCACAATAAAGTAATATTTCATCAAACCTTACTCTGATTATACATATCATGTGAAAAATATTCTTTTATTATTTAATCCTGATCAATCATAATATTCATCGACGACATTCAGTATATCTATCCGAACAATTTACATATATACTTTACCATTTATTATAATATAATAAAGGAAGCAATGTATATGTTAATAAGAAACTCTTCCTATTATTTATCGTAAAATAAATACAATATTCACAGGCTCTAAAACTGATAATATGAATGATTTCTAGGATATACACTAACAATCTCCCACTTGTACTAAAACCATTCATGATTGTATCTGATATATATGTTCTCAAGATATTGGTCCAGTTGTTTCTCCATTGTTCTTTTAGTTAGTTGATCTCAATTAGATTTTGTACCCAAGTATAAGTAGTCTTGTTATTGTATAGTCCGATGAGTCCAAGTGTCGTATCCACAAGGAGTGTTTTTGCCAAGAGTTCAATTGGGTTATGTTCAAGCCAATATCCAATAGAAGAAGTCCAATAGAAAAGGTAGAACAAGTGTTGAATTGATTTTAAATAAAGAAATTACCAAATAGAAATTAAATATAAATTAAAACACTAAGACTTCAGAAGTTGATATTTCAGGAAGAAGGTA
>JAVXUL010026713.1:0-11608 GCA_035590515.1 Trichilia minutiflora
CATCTTATTGCTCTATGTTGATGATACGCTTATAATTGGTCAGGATACTTCTAAGATTAAGAAGTTGAAGAGTGATTTGCGCAAGACGTTTGTAATGAAAGATTTGGGACCGGCTAAGCAAATTCTTGGAATAAGGATCAATCGTGATAGAAAAGCTAGAATGATATAGTTATCACAAGAAAAGTACATTGAAAAAGTACTTCAGTTGTTTAGTATGGATAAATCTAAAGTGGTGAGCACCCTTCTTGCTACACACTTTAAGCTTAGTAAGAAGCAAACCATCTAGTGAGAAGGAAGTGAAAGAGATGGAAAGTGTTCCTTATGCATCTGCAGTTGATAGTTTGATGTATACAATGGTTTGCACCAGGCCAGATTTAGCTCATGCTATGGGAATGGTCAGTCATTTTCTTTTAAATCCAGGAAGGGAACATTGGAATGCAGTGAAGTGTATTTTGAGATATCTTCGAGGCACTTCCAGTTTGAAACTTTCATTTGGAGGTGAGAAGGCAGTAATCATTAGATTCACTGATTCAGACATGGCGGGAGATGTTGATACTAGAAGATCTGTTTTGGGTTTTTTGATGACGTTCTCAGGGGGAGCAGTGGCTTGGTAGTCTATATTACAGAAATGTGCTGCTTTATCTACTACAGAAGCAGAATTCATTGCAATCACAGAAGTAGGTAAAGAGTTGCTATGGTTGAAAGAGTTTACGCGAGAGTTTGGCTTGAATCAAGATAGCTTTGTGTTGTTATGTGATAGTCAAAGTGCCATACATCTTGCGAAGAACTCTACTTTCCATTCAAAATCAAAGCATATTGATGTTAGATATCATTGGATTCGAGATATTTTGGAGTCTAGAGAGATAGAGCTCAAGAAAGTACATATCGATGACAATGGTGCTGATATGATGAACAAGACACTTCCAAAGGAGAAATTTAAATTTTGTCGGCTTAAGGCTGGCATGATTTCTGCATGATGTCCTAAAGTTATGATTTCTCCCCAGCTAAGCCGGAGGGGGAGATTTGTTGGGTTGTTCCCAATATCCAGCCCAAGGTCTAAATCATATTAATATTAATCCTAATCAAACTCTCTCTCGAAGTAAATTGCAAATTGAAACAAACTCCTATTTATATATACACAGCAAGTCAATTGGGATTTAAGACTAAACATAGAACAAAAAAAAAACGACAGACAGCAGACGAGATGAACAACAGCAAAGATAGAAGTTTTTTTGCAGAAAATTTCAGCGTGCAAGTTCTGGTTTTCTAACGATCGGAGGACTATCCATCGTCCAATCAAGCTGAAATTTTAGAGGTATGTTCAGGACACCTTGGTCTTCATTCTGACGGTCTGATTGTCGTTTGGATATTTATAACTCAGATCTGGAAGCTAATTCCGAATGTGTTTATTTTGGGTGAGAAAGATTTGTTTTCTATCAATTTCTGAGTTGTTTTTGGATTGATCTTCACTTGTTATTGTTGTTAGTGATTGTGGGATAGGTTTTGTACCTATTGGATTTAGGTTTATACCTAAAATTTTATAGTGGAGATTTGAGTGGACTCCGAGAACGGTATTGTAGTTTTTATCCTTCACATTAGAGAAGTTTTCCACGTTAAAAATTAGATTGTATTGATAATTATTTTTCTGTCCATATTTGTGTTTGGAGTATTTGTTTGGTTATTCATAGGTTCAATCAAAGAGAGAATTTCGCAATTTTTCCCTAACAGTTTAGTAGTCGTGAAATGCAATTTTAGTGTGGTGGGGTTGTTTGGTTTGTGTGCCAAATGAAGTTGAGGAGTGGTTTATTCAGTTGAAAGGTATCTATTATGATGAAAAATATGGTACAGATTGGAAAATAGCTTTTTATGCAGTGATGTGGACATTGTAGCTTTATAGAAACAATGAAGTTTGAAGGGGGAAGAGGCATCTCTTGATCAGTTAGAAGATATAGTAAAGTTAAGAATTCTTTGAGGTTTTCAATTTAATGGTACTACATAAGAATGTTTTGTAATTTAACAAAAAAAAAAAAAAAAAGGAAAAAAAGGAGAGTATTAGAATATTAGTTAAAAAAAAGAGATTGCTGATTTGCTGCGTTGTAGCCTCCGTAGTCGTTGATGTTCTTTCGGGCAAGCTTCATTTTCTCATCCATTGGCATTCCGAAAAACTTCTTATTTTGAGCAAAAGCCTCATTCATCAGTTCGTCGCTTACTCCATGATTTATTACGTAAAAAGTTCCACAATCCATGTATACCTGAACCAAATAAAAATTTTTCAGTTTTAATTTAATATAAAAAGTTTTGCTTTCAAAGGAAAACTTATGAAATTTTATATTAGCGTATGTCAAGTACTACTCATTTTTACTTGACTTTTACTCATTCAAAGTTGGGACTACTTAATTTTTTTATTAATATTTAATAATTTGTTTAATAGTTTGTGTTTTTATTCCACACTTTCTTTAAACAAATTTTATATTAGGTAAAAAATTATGCATAAATTAGAATTAAAATTAAATTAAAAAATAGTTCAAATTAAGATACTATACTGAGCAATTTACCTGTTTGAGCAGAGCAACGGATTGATGAATATCTGGGTTGGAGAGATCGATGCTCAAAACGTTACACACTTTCTTTGTTGCGGCAGCAGTTTCATTCAGAAAACGCCCCATGTTTGATTTGTAAGCAACTTAGATTGAAATTTCTTAGTTCAGGCTGAAAATTTACACAAGGATGTGAAGAAACAAGTAAAAAAAGGTACATCTTTAAAATTTAAGAGTAATAATAATTATTTAAAGAAAATAGATTTCAAATAACGTGGTATGTGCATTTTGCGATGATAAACATTATTGATAACTTAATAAACAAATTGCTTAACCATCCAAATTAGCTAGCAATTCAAGATAAATAAGAATTTTGATGTAAAAGAATTCATTCAGTCAACTAAGGACAATATATAAAAGTATATAAATTAATGAATTAATTGAAAATTATTTATTAAATATTTAAATTAAAACTTATTTATTTAAACTTACCTTCCTCTTTTGGAAAGCTATATTTATTTAATAAATATTTTTTTCAAAGAGAGTAATTCAATTAATTTAGTTTTTGACTGTAAAAATAAGAATTAAATGATCGATTTCTCTCACACGAAGCATACTAAAGAAAATGGTGATCTGAAGCATTAATTAAAAAAAAAATATTATGTACAAAGTTGGATAAAATAAAAAGATATATGGTATGTGAGAATGTACCATAGCTTTCCCCTTGTATTTTTTTTTTAAAGAAAAATCCTGAATTAAAAATAAATAATACTGATTATAATATGCGAAGCAGCTTGCAGCAAAGACGAAAACTCCATCACTGTTGTCAATTACAGCCTCCACGTTACCACCGTTACTGTTTTCTGACATCGCCGCCTTCAGTATACTTATCACAACCCGTGCCGAACCAATTCCATGCGACTGATCCAATCTGGCCACTTTCCTTTTTTTTCTATTTTTTTACTGATTTTGTTGATTGGGTTTACGGGGATTAAAATTTTTGACTGGTTTAATGGAAAGTGAGATTAAGTTGCTATGGGTTTTGGAATTTGGGTTTCTGTGCTATGTGGTTACTTAAAATGAAGCGTAAAGTGATGAAATTTTAAAGTTTTTTCTATGTTTGGTTTGTGGAAAATTGCGTCATTGCAGTTTAAGTTTTCGATTTGGGTATTGTTGATAAAGCTTGTTTGTTTAACTTATTGGATTTTAACGATCTTGTGATCATACTTTAGACTTATTGGTTTATGGATGTTTGGTTACATTATTTTTTATGCTATTTTGTTTTCCTTGTAATTTTATGAATTATATGAAGCTAATTTTTATGAAATTTTTATTATGTCCATTCTTTTTAAAAGTTACATTGCATAATGGTAAGGATATGTTATCACGGCATAATAAACACACAAAAATAAATATGGTAATCGGAAATGTACGGTATCGAATTTTGTAATATAATGAGAGTAAAGTATTATTTTACGAGGATTTAAATTACTAACAAGTTAATTACTGTAATTAGAATGGTTAAATATTATCTAGACTAATAAAAAAGAATAAATTAATTTTAATAACTACCTAATAAACTAAAATGTGCTATTTGATTAGAAGATTACTATGAATATGGTTGGCTTAGGATGTTTGAATCCACTCTTGCTTACTATATATATCCAATTATTTTATCTTAACTAATTTTGCAAGGATCTATTAACTTGGGTTCTTATGTCATTTCATTCCCTCTTCGGAGATATTACTGAAACTATGTAATTAACAAATTTAATTAATATTCCTATTCAATCAAGTTTAATTAACCACCCATTAAAATTCAACCTAAATTAGCTACTTAATTATTAACCATTTTAAAATGTATTAACTCCTAAGTTGTGATTCCTTTATTTAAATTCATATATTTCTCCCTTTTCTAAGTCCAGAAAATACTCATCTAAAAGCATACATTCTAATTGCCAGTTAAAATGAAAGCATTAAACAAAAGGTACACAAATAGATTCACAATAAAATTTTATTAATCCAAACAAGTGTTCAATGTAGCTCACATGAGTTTCTTCTAACCCCCAAGTATCAAAAGATTTATCCACTCATGATGTTCAATAATAACATAAGAAATACAGAGAATATGAATATTATGATTTAGACGAAAAGAAACGAAAATCAGCCAACTCAATATGAAAGTGTTGTCCCTTCAAAACTGGTTTTTATCCTTCTTTTTTTCTTCCCTTTCTTTTGTTTTTCATGGGTTTCTTGCAATAATTGATGTTTCTCTCTCCTTCAAGAATGTTGATGGCTGTCTCTTCCTGTTACACGAAACCCTTGGACCTTATTTATAGTGTAATAATTAAATTCTGGTACGTGTAGAAGATTTTCACTTTTTTGCGCTGCATCGAGCTTTTTCTGCTGCATCAGGCATGAGCTTTCTAGAAATTGAGTTCTAACTCTCGCTATATCGAGAATAAATTGTTACATCGAACAATTATTTTGACTGCATCGAGAAAACCTTGATGCATCAAGAAATTTGTTTTCTAGAATTTGCTGTATCAAAAAATTGGCTTCCAAGATCCGCTACATTAGGCTTTGGCTAAACACTGCTTTATGCTTAAAACCATGTCTGCTCCACAAAATTTTATTCTTGCAACCTATACACACTTAAAACTCATAAAAATATAAAAACATACCACAATTCACACGAAAATAGCAACAACTAAGTAAAAGTAATGCTAAGTTTAGAAGAGTTTGATAACTTGATAAAAATCAAGTTATCAAACTCCTCCAAACTTAGCATTTGCTTGTCTCGATCAAATCATTCAACTAAAAACAAAAACAAACACTCCAAAAAATCATTCATGCATAACAAACTTTTGTCCAGTCCAATACAAAATAACAAGTTTCCAAATCATTGATACAAAACTCAAGAGTTAAAAAGGTTTTCTATGTAATCAATCATGCATTAAGTTATATTGATTAAAAACAAAAATGCCTCAAAACTTATTATGCAAATCTATAATCAAGGGTAGTTACACATTTCTAATTTTCTCATGCAACTCTTTGATACAAGTACTAGTATAACAATGAATTAGAATAATTTTTTATTTTAATTCATTCTCGTCTTTCGACTCTAATTCAGTCTCATTACACGAAGGTACCCATCTCCGAAATACATATCCCTGGTCGCCAACTTATTAGAAAACTTAGAGTGCTTTGCATACTTTTATTTTTAAGTGTTGTTCTACATGAGTGTTCCATGTTTTTGGTGCTAACCCCAAGTTATTGGGAACTTTAAAACAACGGAGTAGATTGAATCTCTTCTTCTTTTTCTTTTTTTTGTAATCAAACTTCATTAAAAAAACTTCCATCTTTTTCATTCAGAGTATAAGATGAGTTTGCATGGTATGTCAACTACCTTTAACTTTAAATTCGAATAACTTTCCTAAGGCATGCATGATAATTACTTAATTTAATGATGCACTCTTAATTATAATAAAAACCGGCCAACTCTGGATTCATAAACATCAATAAAAAAGACACTTGAAATTTGTACAACAAACTACACAGCACATGCACACATATATTGAAATATCAAGTATAGTTACCATGATAACTAAGTAATAAATAATTAAAGTACAAACACTCAACACGAAACTAAAAACATATTCCATCATTTAACATGAATTTTAACAATTAAACATAAAACAAAATCCACATTAAAAAACATAAGTTCTTTTTTTCTATTCTCATAAGACAACCCAAACTCAATAACCAAATTAAGAAAATTAAGATGATGATCAACATAACCAACTAGATCCAAACATATCACTCACTTTCCCTCAAACTTAAAATTTTACATTACCCTCAATACAAAAAAAGAATACCTAGGAGGCAAAAGTAAATTTGCCTCCTAACTTGAGTGAAGTGAATCATTATCATCGCTTCTTCTTGTTGCTACTATTGTGATTATTGTTGTGATTGTTAGGGGTGTTATTGTTCCCTCTACTTTTCTTAAAGAGTTAACATTCTTTCTATAATACCTGCATCCACAAGAGCCTTGAGGAGCAAAATTTCTTAACATTTAGTTTTTATCCGATTCTTCTCTAACAATTCTGTAATAATAAAGGGCAAAAACAAGACAACGTTTAGGATATAAGCTAAATTTCTAATGTTTAAAGAAGTCTACTTCCCAATATTAATATTGTCCCTTTCAGTAAACACAAGCAATAGAAAAGCCCTTTCTCTATTAACATCAGAGGTGTGTCCCGTGGGACTAAATCTACCACAAGTGAAGAGATGACAAGCCTTCAACTTAGTAGTGAGATACCTAGTTTTGAAATAAGCAGGCTCTCCTCTCACCTTGATCCATTCCACTTGTTGTTCATAGATAGCTCTGTTAATCACTCCAATAGAAAGTGACTAGGAAACTTCAGCAACCTCATCCTATACCTCAGGGATTTTCAACAACCTATTGATGGTTTTAGGATCAAAAATAATATCTTTACCCCTGACCCTAACTTTTCGACTACCCAAGGTCATCTTTGTATTTGCATAAAATTCTCTCATAAGGGTCATAGCTGCTAGTTTTGGGTGTTGACAATAGTGTACCCAACCCTTTGTTGTTATCTGTTGTACATTCAAAGGATATTCATCTGACTTAACTTAATAAAACTTGCCTTAATCCCTGTCCTTTTCTTTAGTTATTCATTAAAAAAGGTTCTAGGTTTAAAAACAAATTTGAAAGAGTCATATTCTATAGGTTCTTTCCTAAGCTTCTTTGCAATGTTCTTTTTAGGCATTTTTTTTTCATTCCAAAAGACTCAATATAATCCGTTACAATCTAGAACTCAATTTGAAAAACCTAACGTTTTTCCTTCTTTCCTTGTCTATTATTCAAGTTTAATACCACACCGTTAATAGAAAGTTTTTAATTTTCTAAAATAGAGAGTTTCAAAATTTCAAAAAATAATTAAAACTTAAATGAAAGTACTTATCTGAAAGTTTAATCATTCTGTTTTGATTCTTGGATTAATGATGGTTTAGAAACTCAAAGAAAGTTAATAGAAAGTGGGTTTCAACTAGTCTGGAAACAAATGATTTTAAATAAGAAGAGATAGAGTTTTAAACATTACGTATCGCAGTAGCAAGAAAACGTTCCCATGTTTTTGCTTTGTTAGCCAAAATTTAGGCTTTCAGTTTTAATGCATCAAATTTTTTTTTGATCCAGTAAACTTGTAATTCTGATACAGCGAGCTAGTCTCGATATGAAAAATTCTAGAAAGCAAATTTCTTGGTGTATCATGGTTTTCTTGATGCTATGAACTTACTTCCCATATTACAATGCTTCTGACTCGCTCTAACTTTTCTCGATGCAATGAACTATGCATAACTTTTTTCCAGGCCTGATTTACATCAAACTGTCAATGTGCTTTTCTTCTAAAATTTTGACTCCTATAATAATGTTGGATCATTTAGGATACACCATGAAGATTGGGGATAGTTATCTAAAAGTTTCAAAGGGGTAATAGTTATAAAAGGAGATAAAGGAATGATCTATATATTCTTAAAACTTCTAATTCCAGAATCAATCTAACAAGTTATGAGGTAGAGGCAAATAAAAGAATTAGACTGTGGCATCTAAGGTTAGTACATATAAGTGAAAAGGGTTTAAAGGATCTTAACAAATAGAGATTGCTTGGGAATGAAGCATTAGGAGCTTTAGAGTTCTGTGAGGAATGTGTTTTAGGAAAAGCAATAAGACTGAGGTTCAAACCAGTAAAACATACAACTTAAGGACCTTTACAAACTCCTAAAGGTGCAAGATATTTCCTTTGAATTATTGATGATTGGTCAAGTAAACTTTAGGTACATGTCTTGAAATCAAATGACCAAATGCTTCAAAATTCAAAGAATAGAAGTTACTCATGTAGAATTAAACATGATTGAATTTGAGAGGATTAAAGACAGATAATGGCTTAAAATTCTACAATAAGAAGTTCAATGAATGGTGTAAAATGCAAGAAATACAAGGCATAGAATAGTTACCTATACTTCACAATAGAATTGATTGGCAAAGAGAATGAATAAAATAATAATGGATTGAGTGAGATGCATGTTAATTCAATCAATGTTACCTAAGTATTTGTGGGCTAAAGTAGTGTGCATAGCAATATATGTTATAAATAGAATCCTTTCAACAACTATAAAACTAAAGACTCTAGAAGAAATGTGGTTAGTGAAACCACCAAACTTAGGTAATCTAACGATTTTGGGTGCCAGACTTATGCATATATAAAACAAGGTAAACTGTATCAGGAGCAATAAAAAGAAGATTTATTGGTTATCCAAAAGGATTTAGAGTTTATAAGTTATTGTGCAAAAATTGCAACAATGTTAAATATGTCATAAGCAGAGATGTTATTTTCAATGAAGAATCCATTATGAACAATGACTTTTATACATCAAACTCTACATCCATCAACTCAACTAATACGCTAAAGGTTGGGTTTAACGTGGAGCAACCTATAAGCCATAAGGAATAGTTGACAGATGTAAAAGAAGTATCAAATAATGATGCTGATCTTCAATACTATCAATTAACAAGAGACAAACAAAGGAGGAATATAAAACCACCTGCAAAGTACATATGCTGATTTGATTTTCTATGCTTTAATTATAGTTAAGGGTATGAATGATGAAGAACCCAAAAACTATAAAAATACCATGACCAATAAGAATAAAAGGCAGTAGCTTGAAGCTATGGAAGAGGAAATGTCATCCCTAAGTAAGAATAAAACTTGGACTTTAATAAATAGGCTAGAAGATAGAAAAATAGTTGGCTTTAAATGGATTTATAAAATCAAGGAAGGGACGCCTAAAGTTGATCCTCCAAGATTTAAAGTAAGGTAGTAGCAAAAAGTTTTACACAGAAAGAGGGTATAGATTACGGTGAAGTTTTCTCATCTGTAATAAAACAATTACTTGCTATGACTATTGTTTTTAATCTAGAGTTGGATCAAATGGATGTAAGAATAGTATTTCTTCACAGAGAACTAGAGGAAGAGATATATATGAAACAACCTAAAGGTTTTATAACCATGAGTACTGAAGGAAAAGTTTGTTTGCTTAAAAAAATCTCTATATGGCATGAAACAATCACCAACGCAATGTTATAAGAGGTTCAACTCATTTATGCTTAAGTCAGGATATAAAAGAAGCTCATATGACTACTGTGTATATATGAAAACTTCTTGATCAAGTGAGATGATTTTTTTGCTGCTATATGTAGATGACTTCTTAATAGCTTGCTCAGATAAAGCACAAGCAATAAAGTTAAAAGAGTTATTAAAATCTGAATTTGAAATGAAAGATTTAGGTTGGGCAAAAAGAATCCTTGGTATGGATATAATTAGTAAAAGAGAGGCAGGATTTCTAATGCTTACTTAGAAAGAATACATATCAAAGTTACTAAGGAAATTCAAAAATAGAGAATGAAAGTCGGTTTTAACCCCTTATGCTCTTCATCTCAAGCTATCAAAGCTTGAAATGGGCCACAAAGTTGTGATGAGGAAAAAGAAATGAGGTCAATACAATATTCAAATGTTGTCGAGTGGTTAATGTATGCAATGGTCTATACAAAACCAAATTTAGCACAAGCAATTAGCATGGTAAGTAGATACACGAATAATCCTAAGAAAGAACATTGAAAACAGTTAAATAGATCTTTAAGTATTTGAAAGGTACACAAGACCTGGGTCTAATTTATGGCATGAACTCATCTAAAGATGGTTGGATAAAAGGTTATACTAAATCCAATTATGCAAGTGATCCAGGCGAAAGAAGATCATTGTTTGGTTGTGATTTTACATTGAAATAATGCACTGTTACCTGGAAATCTAGCTTGCAACATGTGGTAACTATGTCTTCAACTGAAGCCGAGTATATTGCTGTAATTGAAGCTATAAAGGAAGCTATATGGTTGAAAGCGGTGATGTGTGAAGTTGGTTTAAAGTAAGACAGTATAAAAATTTATAGTGATAACCAAAGTTTTTGCATCAGATTAAAAATCAAGTTTATCATAAGATAACAAAACATATAGATATAAGACTACACTTTATTAAAGATTTAGTTGAATCTGGTTTTGTTCAAATGGAGAAGATAAACACTGAATATAACCCCGCAGACATGCTAACAAAAGCACTCACTTCTAGCAAGTTTTAGTTCTATTTAAGCTTATTGGAGATATATAAAACTTAGTAGATAGTTTGTTTGATAGGTAGAGTTGTAAAGGCTATTGAAGATTATAAATTAAGGTAGAGAGTTGTTGAACATTGATCCAGTAATCTGCAATAGAGAAAGCATGAAGAAGAGTTGAAGAACCACAACCTTGTGGCAGGAAGAAGAAGAACAGCTTCTGAAATGGCCGTTATTTTTCTGTTATAGTGGTGATATCTCCATAATGCCCTTGACTATTAATCAGTTGTAGTTAACTCATTAATGGCATAGCTTTCATTTCTTGGGGGTTTAGTTATAACGAATTATGAAATTTTTAGAATTAATAAAAGGCTGATTAAAAGGGGGTGTTTAGGTCAGAAAAAGTGATGGATCTTCTAAGCATTATTTATGCTTTTTCTTTGTAAAACATTCTATAATCTTTAATAAATAGACTAGACTTGTTGAATCTGTCCGTGGATGTAGGCTCTTAAAGAACCGAACCACGTAAAATGTTTCGTTGTGCATTTGTCTGTGTCTGATTTCTCTACAAATTCTCTCATTTTTTTTCACTTTCTGTATCTTGGTTTGAGCTGTTCTTGTTGGTTGATTTGATTAGTCTTTGCGATTACAACCGTTACAAGTAGAAATATTGTAAACGACATCTGAAATAACAATCGTTTCTGTTGTTCGATCTGTTTGTCTTTTACCACGCATTGACTCACACCACCACCATCAATACGCTCACTGTCCTTAATTCCACAGTATCTGATGTACACTGCCTTTCAGTGTTGCACCACATCGAACCGGGGAGCCCACCCAACCACCGGGGAGAACACACTTAAGCCAAATGAGTAAACACATTC
>JAVXUL010026724.1:0-11608 GCA_035590515.1 Trichilia minutiflora
TAGAGGCAATTTTGTTATTTTTTTTTTCTAAAATGCATATTTAGGTATTGTAAATGGAAAGTTGAACGTCTTATGAGATTTAATATGAAATTTAAAAAAATTTAGAAAGAAAAAAAGAACAGAAATATATATTGAGAGCTAAACAGAAATTCGATTGTAAGAGAAATATAAAGGTAGAAAGTATTTCGTTGAACGAAATTTTGGATTTTTTTGAACAAATAATTTTAGTCGAACAAAAAAAGGTATGATTTGTTTGATCGAATTAATGACCAAATTTTTTTTGAAAGCCATAAAAATCTCGGTTGAATAAATCCATCGATTCATTTGAATGAATTATATTTTGATCAAACGAAAGACCTGATCATTTGAATAAATAAATGACTAAAATTTTTTAAAGGATGTTATAATCTTTGGTCGAATGACCCTACAATTCGTTGTGAACGAAATTGAATTCAATTGAACAA
Source organism: Trichilia minutiflora (assembly GCA_035590515.1). Classification (NCBI taxonomy): domain Eukaryota; kingdom Viridiplantae; phylum Streptophyta; class Magnoliopsida; order Sapindales; family Meliaceae; genus Trichilia; species Trichilia minutiflora. The sequence continues at coordinate 465 of JAVXUL010026724.1, forward strand.
ATCGAGCGATTCATTCGATCAAATCGCTTGAACATCAGAAAAAATAACTATTTTTATTCCTTCTAAAATTTTTTTTCTTTTATAAACTTAAGAGCATTTTAGTAACTTTATCCTCTATTATAAATAAAAATGGGCAAATAATAGGAGAAAGTCATTTTTTCTTCTCCTTTCTCACCCTCCTCTCCCATTTCTCTCTTCTCATCTTTTTAAAATTTTTCTCTTTGATTTCTTGAATTTCAACCTATTAATTTGTAATTTTTCATTTCAAATCAACTCTACATAGCTTCCTTTGCTATTTACAAGATTCATTTTATTGATTTTGACTAAAAATTAAGAAGGAAAAAAAATTAAGTTTTTGGATCAAATTGGGGAGTTCAAGCAACCAGCATCAAATTTGGCTATTTTCGACTTGTATCAATATTTTAATAAGGTTATTATCCTCATTTAATTGTTAGAATTCTATAAGATCAAATTTATAATTTAGTATTACTGTTTATCCGAGAATAAATCATTTTCATATGATGAAAATTTGAATTAATCGTTTTCATATGATGAAAATTTAAATTATAATACATTATTTAGAACATATAATAGATAGGTATGTAACTAAATAGTTAGAAAACTTAAATTTGAAAGAATGTATTTTGTAATAAATAGTAAAGGCTATTGTTTTATTCAAAAGCTATATTGTTACGTTTCAACCCGTGGATCCTACATATGACAACCACTACAGATTCCTAATAAGCATTCCTTAGGTCTAGTAAGGAATGCTTATTAAGAACCTGTAAGATTAAAATCATAAACAAATATAAAAACACTTCCAATAAAATCCTTCCATACTCTCAAACTGTTTCTTAGTGAAAAGTAACTCAAACACTTCTAAAACACCTATCATTAAATCCATCAATTTAAAATCATACTTCATTATATCCAGAATATCATATTTATCTTTTACAAACTTTCCAAATCACAAAAATAACAATAGTAGTTGCTTGCAAAGTTGAATATCACAAATTTCATAAAAATTCCATGTTCCAGAATATAAAGAAAATTATAAAGGTCAGACACATCAAAAGATATTCCCAGTGGACTTAATGCGATGAGAATGAGTCGAGTATAGGATCAATACCTGCAATATCCGCTTTTGATGCAATCACCACCCTCCATGCTAACGCTAAGCTACACGTGTGAGTGGGGAAAAAAAGTGAGCATACTAAAGTATACTCAGTGAGGGAATAATAATAAAGTGATAAAATAACTTATAACACTAAGAATAAACACAATCATTTTCAAGTAATATTTATTTATTTAAATAAAACACTGCAAGGAAGGGCAAGTTGAAAGTAGCTTTTTCGTTCTTAAACCAAAACTTAATACACACTGATAAAATCATTGGGCATAGTCGGTTCCCTGGTAATTACGTTGATTAGGCGCAACACCGAGCCATCAGTGGGTTTTATATGCAAATAAAACATGCTATTTTATAAAAATAGATTTAAATGTAAGAAATAGAATATGCAGGGTTTAGTTAGAAAAGAAGCCCACCATTGATGTTAGCCATCAAGTAGTCACGTGTTGATACTCATGAATGTCCTCTACAAATACACAACTCTAGATAATCCACTATCTGGCACTCACTCACTTGGGTGGCCTCCTCAAGGTCCATCCTTAAGCTACCACATCAGCACTCACCTAGACGACCTCTACTCGGTCCATGCTAGTCTACCTCATCAAGACTCACCTAGACGACCTCTATCTAGGTCCGTCCTAGGCTACCAAATATAACACTCACCTAGGGTTCACATACCAATGAACTATTTCCCAGGCTATCTCACTGTAACTATAGTCATCAATCAAGCCCTCCTAGCCAATATCATCAACATTTAGGCCCTCTTGGCCCCATCACCAAAGCACAATACCAAAACACAATAAGAAAACTTAGCCCTTAGGCCGTATCATCATAAATCAAAAAATAAATATAAAACTCAGCTCATCGATCGTATCACCATATAATAGAAACCAGAACCTGACCACCTGGCCTATCATTATATGCAAACTAAAAAACATGGCCCACTGGCCAAATCATCATAAAATCATCATCTCAAAACTCATCGATTAGGGAGGGTATGCACTCCCTAGAGTTCCTCGCTCAGGTCGCGTTCCTGAACCTCCCGATCGATGGGTGAACACATGTATACCAAACCCTCATCAATACACATTTCTAGCTTACAAACGAGACTCGAATGCGAGGAATGCATATAACCCCAAGTTCTAAGGTTGACTTATATGCGAATTCAGATAAAACCCTCGTTAAGCAATCGATTACCAAATCTTTAATATCAAGAACCCACATTCGTGCTAAACCAACTCGTTTCGACTCGATTTTACAGTTCTCATAAGTGGGTCCTATATTTATGTCAGAACAGTAACCCAGTTACTATTTATGGTTAATCATAATTTTTGAAATCTCATTTCTAACTTCCTAACGAGTTACCCAATGTCTTTACCTTCCAACAAACATCAGAAAACTAAAATACATGCATTAAAAAGTCAGAAATCTAATAGGAAGTATAATAAAACCCATACAAATTAAAGTTGATAAAATACAAAATGGGATGTACAGACGAGTTAGGAATAAAGCTACGAATCTCGTGGTATGGTCAGTTTTTCTTCAATTTGGCCTGAATCATCGAAAACCCCAAAATGAGCTCTGAAACCTTAACTCCTCCAACTCGTTTTCTACGCTTTTAATGGCAAATTGACATTTCCAAGGAGTTAGATACAGAGAATGTGAATGAATGGTGGTGAGAAATCAAAGAAAGGATGAGAAACAAAAAGTGTGGGTGTAGGGTAGAGAACGAACGAACAAAGAGGAGAAGAAGAGAGAAAGAAAGAAAAAATTAGGGAAAAAGAGGGAGCTCAGCCCTTTTTATAAAAGTGGGGGCAAAATTATCATTTTGTCCCTGATTATATAAGAAAAGAAGCTTTCAGAAGGGGGCAAATCGGTCTTTTCATTCAATTTGATCGAACGAATCGACCCGTTCGTTCGATCGAAGTAGGGTTCATTTGAACGAATGATTCCCTTCATTTAGTTGAATCCCTCGATGACTCCCTAAAAAATCTTGGCTCAGATTTGTCTGATCGAGCCAACTATTCATACAGTCGAATACTAATTCGATTGACCGAACCTCCTATTCACTCGACCGAAAATTCTTTGACTCTCTGGAACTTCTGGCCATCAGATTCGATCGAACGAACTTCTCCTTCATTCGACTGAATACATCCGTTTGAACGAATTCAAGCATTCGCTCGATTAAAATGCTTTCTTTCTCAAGTTTTATGCCACAGTCGAATTCCCATTCAATTCTCAACTTCCATTCTCATTCTTTACTCTTTTTAACTCTGTCAAAATCTCAAATAACTTGCTAAATGCCATTGGTCTTCACAGAACCCAGGCATACATTTATGAAAGAACGAAAATACTCAAAAATACAAGGTCTCATATACATTATCCAATGTATCGAAATAATTTGACGTGAAAGTGATGATGTTCGTCATGAAGGTGCTTGATCTAAGTCTCAGAGTATCAATATGTTTGAAGACCCATCCAAGAGTATCGATACATTTTAGAAAATTTTTGGAGTTTTAAAATGTTTTCTTTATGAACGAACTTATCTATGTCTCTTGGGTATCGATACGTTTAGCTGGGGTTTCGATATATTTGCTAGCAGAAGAAAGGTATCGATACGTTTAAAGCAAGGTTTTGAAACCTGGGCTCTAATTTTATACTGTAGCTTAAATGTGTCGATACGTTTAAATAATGTATCGATATGTTTGTGCCTTGGTGAGCTTTCTTGACACTTTAACTTTATTTTTCTCACCTACAAAAATGTACAAGTCTTTTCGAAGACCAAGTGAAATGTATTTGTCTGTATATCATTAAAAATTAACACATATATATCCATATAAAATTAAGATAATCATATGTATGTATAGTTTTCACATGTTATTAATTTTGTCATTATCAAAAACCAAGAATAAATCAAGGAATTAACATGCCATTAATCTCATTATTAAAGTCTTATAACTTAATTTATTTAGAGCATCAATCTTCCCATAATATAATCATCAAAAAATATCTTGGAGTCATCAATCTCCCCCTTTTTTGATGATGACAAAATATATATATGTATATCAAATTTCTCCCCCTTTTTGTCAACAAGCAAAGAAGGGTAAGAATTTCATTTTCCCTTTTATATGCATAATTGATACTCTGTAAGTAGGAGATAAGAGATAAGTTTGAGATAAGAAACTGTATATAAAAATAAAGATAATCACATAATCATGCGAAATCAAACAAGCAACAACTATCCATCAAAATAAACATATCATCCAAAATAATTATCATCCAACAAGTAAATATCATCAAAAATATCGTAGTCAAAATCAATATGGGTAGGACTAGATGCTGAGTCGATCTCGCAATAAGGACGCATATCCGTAGGAGGAGGACGTGAAGCTGAAGACATAGGACGAGTAGAAGGTGCCTTAGGATGAAATGGTCTAAAATACACGTGAGAAGGTGGCTGACGACCTGCAGATAGAGGACGATAGCCATAGTAGAAGCCTGGAACAGCCGCAACTGAGTGTCATAGTTGAGCAATCTCACTAATCAATTTCTCCTCAACTTCTTCCAACTTCTCTTGCGTAAGAGTATCTTGAATAAATACCTTATTTTTTACCTTCTCAACCATCTTCCCCATCGTGTGCATGACCTGAAATGCCTCATTCATGCGTGTGTCAAGCTTCTGTATAGGCGTCATAACGATCGACTCTAGAGTAGCAAAACTATCCAGGAGTTGATCAATTTTATACTCTAAAGTGGCCGCAAGAAGGGCTAGATGCACTGAGGTAGAAGGAATAACTAAAGAGGATGGAGGAATAAGTGTAACCTGGGGCTGCTGTGTTGGAGGAGAAATAGAATGTGGAGGCTCTTACTGTTGTTGCTATGGCTACTACTACTCCATGCCAGAACCTGAAGGGATATCACACTGATCACCCTCTATACCAACATCGTCCACTCGAATAAGGGGACCACCAACCTGCTTCGAAAATCACACACCTGGAGCCTATTGTTCGTAGCCCATCTTTCTAAGAGTAGTCTCGCTAAGTATGCTTGAAGGTGAAGGCTTCTTACTATATCTACCCCAACCAAAATTTTTGGGGCCATCTTTCGAATCAACTCTAAAATCGAAAATCCATAGTGCAAGTTATATTTCTGGAAACACCCCAAACTATGCTAGTTATCATCCAGCATGCGAGGTTCGGTCTTTGATGGATTATAATCCTCTTCATCCACCACATGTCTTTAACAGACATCTCAACAAAATTTTTTGAACGAACATTCAAATTATGAGCTATGATGAGGTGTAAAATCCTTTCGTTCAACTGTAGTTTGGATGGTTTGTTCTCAACAGTCTGTAAATTATGGTTTTTAAATATAATCCTACAGGCTTCTAGAGGGTTGAACGTCGATGGTAAGTAATGTTCTCCCCTGGCAATAACCGAAATTGTTCCATCAAAAGATCTTCATCCACCACAAAACCAACACCTTTTACCCATGTCCAAAATTTTATCACAAAATTTCTTCCAGTATCCGGGTTTCTAATATCTAGGTTTGAATAAAATAACCGTACTAACTCTGGGTAAAACTCCCTCTTAATACTTAAAATGATAACCAACCAAAGTATGTAAGCTGATGCATATAAGAAAACTGTATTTTATTCAAGAGTTCAAAATCTATTACCCAATCAAGAGTCACGATTATGGTAGCAAAATGGGTGAAGAATCGTTCCTGTTATTCGGTGGAAGTGAATCCTTATGGAGTTGGTTCTTGAGGAATGATAATCAAAGAAGATTCCAGAGCTTTAAGTTTTTGTCGGTCAGAAGATGAAGGAACTTTCATTTATGGAGGCATTTTGAGTGAAAATGATAAAAATGACGATTATGGAGACTGAGAGAAAAGGTTTGAAAGTGTTTTGAAGGTGTACGGATGATGGTTTTAAAAAGTATTTAGAGAACGAAAAATAGTTATAAATTTGAAAATGAAGAGTCAAGGAAGACGAAGGGGGTTTTGGCGGTTCAAATTCGAGCCCTAGTTCAAAACGACGTAGTTTTGGGCCTTAACAGTGCAAACGTGTCGATACGTTTTAAAAGGTATTGATATATTGCTACGTTTTCATCTCAAGTTCGTCACAAAGGTATCAATACGTTTTAAGAAACCCTAAAACGTGTCGATACGTTGAGTTGCAAATCTCAACAAGTCTGTCACAAAGGTGTCGATACCTTTTGGAATGGTATTGGTACGTTAGGCATTTGTTTTAGCACCTCTTAAACGTGTCGATACGACAAAAAAAACGTGTCGATACTCAGGAAGGGGTATCGATACGTTGAAAAAAAATTAACGAGTTTGAGAAAAAATTAAACATATTGATACGTTTAAGGAAATTTATCAAGCATGTTTCGAAATAAATAAAAACATATTGAAACAAAGACTAAAAATTTCGATACGAAGATGAATTTTAACCAAAAATACACTCAAATACATTCAAACATTCATGCTCAAAAACATGTATAACTTGAAATATATCAAATTAAAACTCAACAAATATCATAAAGCAAATCAAAACATACTTAATCAATACTCATCATACCAAGATTATTTCTCAAATAGCAGAATCAAGTTTTATCCAAGAGTTTTGTAAAAATATCAGTTAGTTGATTCTCGATGTTCACATGTTCAATACAAACATCATTCTTTTGTATGTGATCTCTAATAAAATGATGTCGTATCTCAATATGCTTGGTACGAAAGTGATGCACAGGATTCTTGGTCAAGTTAATGACACCAGTATTATCACATATAATTGGAATCCTATCTACATGCATGCCGAAATCTAATAATTGATGTTTAATCCACAATAATTGTGCACAACAACTACTCATAGATATGTACTCAGCCTCGGTGGTAGACAAAGCGACTAAATTTTACTTTTTACTCACCTATGTAACTAATACATTCCCTGAGAAATGACATGCACTACTTGTGCTTCTTCTATCAATCTTACAATCACTAAAGTCCGCATCCGAATATCCTTTCGGATCAAATGAATCATCCTTGGGATAAAACAATCCCATGTTAGGTGTGCCTCTAAGATATCAAAAAATATGCTTCACGGCACTTAAATGAGACTCTTTGGGGTTAGATTGAAAACGAGCACAAACACACACTATACAAGATGTCAGGTTTAGATGCAGTGAGATATAACAAGGAATTTACATGCCCCTATAAAGCTTAGGGTCTACACCCTTGCCCTACTCATCATTATCCAAAGAGGTAGATGAACTCATAGGAGTGTCCACATGTTTACCATCTAAAAGCTAAAATTTCCTCAAAAGATCTTTTATATATTTAGATTGGGAGATGTAAATTCCATCCAAAATTTGTTTGATTTATAAGCCCAAAAAGAAATTAAATTCTCCCATCATACTCATTTCAAACTCATTTCTTATTAAATTTGAAAAATCTTCACATCACAAATCATTTATGCTTCCAAAATTAATGTCATCAATATACACTTGCATAATGAGTATGTCATGATCTTTTGTTTTAATGAAAAGAGTTTTGTCGACACTCCCCCTGTTAAAATCATTTTCTAATAAAAACTTACTAAGTCTCTCATACCAAGCTCTAGGAGCTTGCTTCAAACTATAGACAGCTTTAGTCAATTTGTAAACATGATTTGGAAATTTTTGGCTTTCAAACTCGGGAGGTTGTTCAACATAAACATCTTCATTTAACATACCATTTAAAAAGGCACTTTTCACATCCATTTGAAAAAGTTTAAAGTCTTTAAAATAAGCAAAGGATAAGAGAATTCCAATAGCTTCTAGTCTAGCCACGGGAGTATAAGTTTCATCATAGTTTATCCCTTCCTCTTAGCTATAGCCTTGAACAACAAGCCTAACTTTATTTTGAACAATGTTTCCATATTCATCTAACTTGTTTCTAAATACCCACTTGGTGTCTATGATGGAATGATTATGAGGTCTTCGAACTAAGTCCCAAACTTGGTTCCTTTGGAATTGATTTAGTTCCTCTTGCATTGTCATGATCCACTCCTCATCCATTAATTCATCATCAACTTTGTTTGGCTCTAATTGAGACACAAAAGTAAGGTTTTGCATTTCCTCAAGATTTTGAAGATACTCTCTAAATGCTCTTTTAGTTCTAATTCCTTGAGAGGGATTACCAATGATCAACTCTTTAGGATGATGAGATGCATACTTTCAAGCCTTTGGAAGCTCCTTAGAATGAGTTTCTACATGCTCTATATGATCCTTACAATAATTATCACTTAACCTCAAGACATCCATCTTATTCGACAAATCTATCTCATTAATCTTCTCTTTAGCAAGCATTCTCATCATTTCAAGTTCTAGTTCATCAAATGTAACATGTATAAATTCTTCAACAATCTGAGTTCTCTTGTTGTAAACTCTATATGCTTTGCTTTTAGATGAATAACCTAGAAAAATTCCCACATCAGACTTAGGCTCTAGTTTTTCAATATTGTCTTTGGTGTTAATGATATAACAAGTACATCCAAAGACTCTAAAGTGTTTGATTTTTGGTTTCCTTTGATACACCAATTCATAAGGTGTTTTACCTAGAAATTTTCTAATCAACACTCTATTGGAAATGTGATGAGCTGTGTTGATCGCCTCAGTTCAAAAATATTGAGTTAACTCATACTCATTAATCATGGTTCTATCCATTTCTTGCAAAGTCCTATTTTTTCTCTCAGCTATCCCATTTTGCTGTGGTATTCTAGGTGTAGAAAAATTGTAAGTTATCCCAAATTCATCACAAAAAGCCTCAAACTCATGACTAACAAACTAACCACCTTGGTTATTACTAATCTTCACTAGATAATAATCAAGTTCATTTTGAATTTTTTTAGAGAATTTTCTAAATGCATCAAATGTGTCACTCTTGTTCTCTAAGAAAAACACCCAAGTGAACCTAGAATAATCATCTACAATGATATATGTATAGTATTTTTCACCAAGTGATGCAACTCAATTTGGACTGAAAAGATCCATATGAATGAGTTCAAGGGGTTTAGAAGCGAAAATGACATTCTTGGCTTTAAAAGAACTTCTCACTTGTTTACCTTTTTGATATGGTCCATATGTCTTGTCCTTGACAAACTTGAGACTAGGGAGGTCCTCTAACATGTCATGCTTTGATAATTTTCTAATAAGGTTCATGCTACAATACCCTAATCTTCTATGCCATAACCAAGAATCATCATACATCACTTGTAAGCAAACAGAAGATTCAACATCCAATTTATTTAGCTCAATCATATAGACATCTCCTGTCCTAGAAGCATACAAAATCTTTCTACTAGCATCATCAAAAATATTACATGCATCTTTTAAGAATCTCACATTATAACCTATGTTATGTAGTTGAGATATGCTAAGCAAATTATTTTTCAGACCATCAACTAGCAACACATCAGAGATTATGATGTTATTTATTTTAATGATGCCACTTCTAATGATTTTGCCTTTACTGTTATCTTCGAATATCACATACTTTTCTTTTTTCTTCGAGAGAAGCATGAAAAGCTTTTTATTGCCTGTCATGTGCCTTGAACACCCACTGACAAGGAACCACTTGACTTTCTTATCCAAGCTTTTCTGTTTTTGCTCCTGTAGGAATAATGATCATTTACTTTGGTACCCATTTAACTTTGGGTCCATAAATGTTAGTCTTAGGCTTTGGAACAACTTCATCAACCTTCGAACCCTTGGGAATCCAAATTAATTTTAGGTCCTTATAGGTTTTATTCCTAATGAAATAGTTGTTGATATGATGTTCTCTCTTACAATAATAATCACATATAACAGAAGAGTTGACTTGGCTGGATGCTTTAACAAAATAGTTTGAAAGAGATTTTTGTTTAATACCAGATTTGTATCTTATTCCAGCCTTGTCAAAAATCAATCTTTGACTACCAAGAATTTTGTCCAAAGCATCTCTTTCTAAGGTGAATTTTGTCAAGATTCCTCGTAACTTACAGATTTTATCATCCAGTTCTTTATTCTTGACCTTTAATGCATTGAATTCAGATTCACATTTGCATACGAATTTTTTGGAATTTAATGCATCATTCTCCTTGGTTAAATTTGAAACTCTCTTCTTGTTTTCTTTATACTTAACACATATTTTCTCAAAATCAGATTTTAATATTTCATATAGATCAAGCAACTCATCATGCATCAAATTATTTTCACTTTCAAAGCATGAATCATAATATTCAGAGGAAGATTTGGATTGTACCTCATCATCTACCTTTGTCATAAGGCAAAAATTTGCTTGTTCATGATCAGAGGCTGAAGTATATCTTTACTAGAAGAATCATCCCATATAACTTTCATTGCTTTCTTCTTTTCCAGTCCTTTTTGCCTTTTCTGTTGGAGCATTCTGGTCTAGTGTGTCTAGGTTTCTTGTACTCATAACATATTATCTCTCTCTCTTTTTCTTTATCTTTCTCTCTGTCCTTCTTGAATTTTTTTTGGTTTCTCCCCTCTGTGGAATTCTTTTCTTCTTTAGTTCTTTCTTCTGCCTTTATCTTTACCGAACATTTTCTTCATTCTCCTAGCCATCAGCAAAAACTCATCATCTTCTGATGTAGTCTTTGTGCTCTCATCATCTTCTTCATTTTTGGAACTTTTGAGAGCAATATTCTTCTTTCCATTTTCTCTGTCATCCTGCTCTCTTCTATGTGCTTCTAGCTCGTATGTCATCAACGAACCTTGCAATTTTTCAAGTGGGAGCTTGCTGAGGTTGTGACCTTCTCTAATGTTACTATATCTGCATTGGAGTATGTCCTGCCAAGAGCTTTCAATCCATTTAAAATGTCAGTAAAGGGTGTGTACATGTCTTTGATGGACTCATGAGGTTTCAAGTTCAAAATCTCATAGTCATAAACCAACATGCTTATTTTAGAGTCTTTAACTCTACTGGTTCCCTCGTGTGTTACCTCAAGCATATCCCATATTGCTTTGGC
>JAVXUL010026735.1:0-11608 GCA_035590515.1 Trichilia minutiflora
ACTTTCTTTATTTTGAAATCCTTGAAACATATTATAGAAATCATTGGGCAGGCTCCCATTCTCGATGACTACCCTGGTCGTGGGTGTCTCGAAACCATCAATGGATTTTGTATACAATTAAGATATGCAATTTATAGAAATAGATTTAAATGCAAGAAATAAAATATGTGAGTTTTTCAGAAATAGGCCACCACTGACGTTCGCCTCAGATTAGTCATGTGGTGATCTCGTGCTAATCCGATTGGGACTCACAGGTGGTAAAACGTCCACTCAAACAATGATCAAAACACCATATAACTCCTCCACCTGTGAAGTCCCACATTCACCTAGACGACCTCTATCTACTTAGGCCGATCCTAGGCTACAACCAGTAGCTACTGTGCACAATAGGCCCACATGACCGCATCACCAATATACAATATACATAACAACAGGCCTCACATGGCCATCATCACAATAAAATATAAATAGGTCAACCTGGTCATCAATCACAATAAATATCATAATATCTTGGCCCACAGGCTATATCATCATCAAAACTATAAAACATGGCCCATTGATCGCAATATCATAAAATAAGTATAACTCTAGCCGATTGGCCATATCATCATATAAAAACACATTCTAAAATAGCAAAACCCATATAAAATCCAGTACAAAATTATACATTACACATGTATTCATATTTTTCACATTTCAAGAGTAATAAGAAAACATTTATAATTATTTACATATTATTTCATTTGTAAAGAAAATAAACATATAAATAAAGAAATAAGACAAAAGAGTGTTCACTCATAGCGTAGGGAGGGTATACACTCCCTAATTTCCCTCGTTTCTCGGCAAGTCACGCTGATACCTCGATCGCGAATCGTCGCCTACCCACACATATAAAATACTATCAATAAGCGTTCTAAATATACATATGAATTCGAATGCATGCTAACCCCAGATTTCTAACGTCGAATCAATATCTGAAAATACTTAAAATCCTCGATAGACCTGGAATTACCCAATTAATATCGCTAAGGACCCACATTATGTCTAAACCAACGCTTTTCGACTAACTTACAAAATTCTAACTTGTGGACCCCATGTATTCATCAGAACAGTAATCAAAGTTACTATTTATATTTATCCAAAAACTCTGAAATCATATTTCTAGCTTCCTACGACTCCTCTACAACCCACATTGCACATTAAAACTAAGATACGAGCGATAGATCTAAGAAAATCGATACGAAACCCATACGAATTAAAATACATAAAAATACGAAATGAAGGTATATACATATTAGAATCGAAGCTCCGAACCTCGTGGTGTGGTCGATTTGCTCTGATTTCGCCTCTAACTCGAAAAATCCCAAATTTTCCTTTCAAAACCCTAGGTGCCCTTCCGCAAAATCGCACCTCTATCGTCATATTGACGCTCACAGCATGATAGACACGTGGAATGTGACTCGTCTGCGAAGAGAAATCGAAATTTGGACAAAAATTCGGGTAAAGGCTGAGATGAATAGAGGAGAGAACGTGAGGGAGGAAGAGAAAGGAAGAGAAAGAAGAAAAAGGAGAAGAAAGGTGAAAATTTCAACCCCTGGCCCCTATTTATTAAAAAATAATAAAATTATCATTTTGCCCTTAAGTTTTCTAAAGGAAGAAGAAGCTTCTAGAAGAGGGTAAAATCGTCAATTCGCGCTGATTTGATCGAACGAATCGAAGATCGATCGAATCACCCCTTTCGATCGAATGAATACCAGTTCGTTCGAATGAAGCCTTCAGCGTCTACAGAAGTTAGAGAGCTTCCAAATTATCGGTCGAATGAATCCTCATTCGTTCGAACGAACTAACACTTCGATCGAACGAATGACTCCTTCGATCGAACGAATCTGAAATCACAAATTTTTCAGAGAGTCTTCAAAATTTCAGTTGAACGAATCATCCATTCGATCGACCGAACCCGTCAAAAATTGAAATCTCACTTTAATACTTCTCAAATTTGAAAAATATCATTGAGGTCCCACTTAAAATAAACCTTACTTTTAATTACGTTGACGTCCCTACATTTACGATCCCAAAACTCTATCTTAACCAATCAAATTCTCAATCTAAGTTACGAAAACACGCTCACATGCACACGGGGTATGAGATGGATGCAAATGCACGAATAGTAAAAATATAAAATGACCGTTATGCCCTTAAAATCTAAGCACATGGCTCACAAAATTGGTTTGACTAGCTTTAGAATAAGTTTGACATTAAAGAATTTAATGAGGATAATATTATTATTTTGTAATATACTATTATAAAACTTATGGGACAAACTTTGAGAGTCATTTTTCATTCACCTATTTGATAAGGATATATGAGTCATTATAGCATTAGTATTTACAAGTTTTCATACTTTTAATAATTTTGTTATTTTTGAGAAAAATCAAAAGCTCTCTCTCTCTTAAATATTTAGCCAACCAAGGAGCAAAACATCTGGATTTAATCTTTAGAGGCTTAATAGTTTCTATGCTCAATTTCCATCAAATCAAGGCTAAAGGCTAGCCAAATTCACTTGTTTTTGATGATTTTTGTAAAGATTAAACATAAATATGTATTAATTTAATTAAACCCTAAATTAACAAAGGATGATTATTAACAACTTTTAATAGTATCTAAAACTCGAATAAACCCTAAGTTTAAGGCTCAAGACCTAAAAGAGTACGGGCTGTTAGGAAGCGTAATTATAAGATTGTTATGAGTATTATCTAAAAGTGGAATCTAAAGTCCATAAAAAAATTTTGACACTGATATCAGAATAAATGAACTCGATTTTTTCAATTGGCCTAATCCAAAATAAAGGAAGTAATAGGTTCATAAAGTTCTAAAACCTACACATGATACAAAAAAAAGTGAAATCATTAACTATTAATAAGATAGTCTCAATTAGCTAGAATCAAGATATAACCTTTATAATTAATCCTATACATTTGACTGAAAAAATTATAAGAAGTCAGTTTAAAGGAAAATGATCTCAAAATTGAGCTACAAACTCAGGTCTTCAATTCTCATATTAAGCAGAGGTGGCAAATAAGTTGGATCGAACCGATTTATAAATAGTAAAAACCCAACACGATTTGGTCTGCTAAAAGGATCGTGCTAGGCCAAGATATTAAACCTATAGACTGAGCCCAACATAAGCCCGTAACGTGCAGTGTCAAACCGGACCTATAAATAATGATAATAATTAAAATAATAAAAAATTATTATTAAAATAATTTTTTTATTTATAAACCTAGCCCACAAGTCCAATCTACTGACCCTATCTGACACAATCTTTATAAATCGTATTGGACCTTTATCTTTTTTTTGTCAAACTCAACTCGGAACACATTAGTTCGTAAATACCTTATTTTTACAATCGTATCGGACCGATCCATTTATCACATCTAATATGAGGTCAGATTTATTAAATTCACTATTTCCATTGACCAAGTTATATTATGCTTTACCTTCTCAAGTGAGGTCAAGTTATCAAGTTTATTTACCTTTAAACTGAGTTTCGCTTAAGTTAGATAATCAAACACGAGCTTTAAATTTAGCTAAATTCTAAGTTATGCAATTAAACAGAATTATTGAAGATTAGCCAAGTTTTATTAAGTCATTAAACTTAAGCATTCAAGTCAGGCAGCAAGCCCAAAGTAAAAAGTCAAAGAAAAATCCATCACATGCAGAGAGAAAACTCAAATTCATTACAACTAAGAAAGGAATTCAGAGTTCAGCACATCTAAATTTACACAACAAAAATTAAATCATCTTGATTGTAGATACAACAATTTATGCAACTCCAGGTCGTCTCTGGAGTGGCACAGAATAATCTTCACTCCACCGTTGCGGGCCATTCGCGGTTCTGCCTTTCGTATTCCATAATTCTATTTCTCCTGCAGAAAGAAGAAAAAACAAAAGTGAAGAAAAAATTATGCACGATCACCAAGTCAATCAAGGAAATCTGCACTTCGTTTCTACCTGAGAAATGTGGTCTAGTAGCAAATGTTTTGGATAGACTGAGCAACAACAGACAAATGATGATCTTAACCACCACGACTACCTCCATACTGCTCCCATCTCTACCCTATTTGCTAGATACGAATTCCTACTGCAATATGTAATTGTGACACAGCAAGTGCACAAAGAATAGAGAAGGGTCCACATTGAGACAGGAAAAATTCAACAAAATATATAGTTAACATGCCTAATAAAGGTGAATCTAGCGAACAGTATCACGGAAAGAAATTGTAAAGAAACAGCATACTGTTGGTTAATGTGCAGAGCATGCCGAGCTTTCTTTATTTCTAGGGCTATTTACTAAAAAGATGATAAGGTAGGTGCTTTGCCGACTCTGCATTGTCCATACCCCATAATCTTCAAGTTCAAACTACAGACCAGGTTACAAGCAGTAAACCCATCTGGCAGCAGGAACTGTGCCTGATGGCTGCCAATCCATCAGACGGAAGGAAAATTTTGGCGAAGTTATCTGAAAACTGGAATTTATCCATATTCATCCTCATGTACAAGTGATCTTCTCTCAAAACATGAACATCGTTCGCTCCATCACATTATCATCATCCCACTAACCCATCAATGATATATCACAGCAATTCTCATATGACAAACCTTTGAAAATGGTGAAAACATCAAGAATTTATATTTTAGTTTTCTCTCTTCAGTATGACCTCAAGAATAGCATTAATCATTGTTGTACATCAGTATAAGATTCAAAAACAGCAATATCCTGATTAATCAATGATCTCAACGAAGTAAATAATAAAAAATTATGAATTAAAGGAATATTGTTCTCGAACTCAATCAAATGCAACTCAAAAACCTTAGCACACTCCTAACTCCAAATGCAATCAAATTCTTGGATATGACTTGATCAAGCACCAGTTGGTTTGGAATTGGAATAACCCATGCTTCAAGGAGCTCTGGCAAAGGTTGTGTATCATTGTAACAAACATCCCAGATGGCTTCCATGGCATCCTTTGCAACTGCTTCTGAGCAGTAAGAGTTAGCAATTACTGATTTCATAGGTATGTTCTCAAACAGTCCTGTAAATGTCAAAAACCATATATTTTGTTAAAACAATTTTTTAGATTAGCATTATGTGACAGAATGAAACTAGGGAAAAATAAGCAAAATCTTAGTTAACAAATCAGTCATTAAGCCTTTTCTTTTTCATTTTTTTTTCTTTCAGCCAAATAGAATGGAAATATCAAAATATGGGGACTGAACATTTATATTTTGTCATTGATATAGAAGTGATTAGTACTGGCTGCACTAAATTAATGAGAACCTCGTAAAAGTACAGAAAATCTGCCATGGTAGAAATTTTTTTTTATATAAAAATAACTAGATTTATTATACTTAATTTTATCATCAGTATCAAAATTGCTGTATAAGCTAAATTAAAATTTAGGGGGAATTCCAAATTGTCCATGAGATTTGATCAAAAAATAATCTTCTCCTTTTAAATTTTTTTTTAATTTTAATCGTTCATTTTTTATAATCGATGACTGAGATTAAAAAAAATAAAAAAAATAAAAAAAAAAATTATTTTTTGGTCAAACTTCAGAGGACAAAAGTTATTCCCCCTTAAAATTTTTTAACTCCCTATACTTTTATAAAAAATACATTTCTTGAAAATCGAATACAAAATCATTCATTCAACGCATCCCTCACCAGCGAGCCACAGCCCCTTAAGGGCTAAGATAGAAAAGTTGAACAATATTTTCAACAATCAATGGTGCAAATTGTATTTTAATATTATAAATTCTCTTATTAAATATATATGTACCTTGGTATAAGCAAATTCTAATCGTCAACGTCACTTCATAAATTTATCTTTTTCAGAAAAAAATTTCAAAAAGTTTTAAAAATAACCGTATTTTAAATAATATTCACGATTGAAAAAAAAATTTAAAAACAAAAATTTTACATTTAGAGAAAAATATGTTTTTGGGTAAGGACAAAAATGCTCTTACTCAAAACTGTAAAAGTGTAAAGGCATTTTTTATAAAAATATTTTTGTTTAAATGTAGAATTTTAGTTTATTTTGAATTTTTTTTTTAACTATGATCATTTTAAGAAAAAGTTTAAAATATGATCATTCTTAAAAGTTTTTCAAAAAAATTTTAAATTTATTATGATATATTTATTTTCATAAATTTAACATTCACCTAATTTTTATTTAATATATTTTATTGAAATAGAATGTTCATATAATAAATAGAAATGTAAATGTATTTTAAAAATAACTTGTTCAATATCTTTCAATTCAAATTATTAAAAAAGCTAATTTTTTTATTCTTTAAAAAATTAAATTATTTTAAATATCTTTATTTTATTTTTAAAATATAATCTTATTTCTTTAAAACTTCTTAAAAATTGTGAGTAATTACATAATTTTTATTAAAAATTAGTCAACTAATCAAACAATAATTTTTTTATTGAAAGCTCTAATAAATTATATTTATAAGAGCTCTACTTGATAAATTATATCAAATAAATTTGTAATCTTGTCAATACTTATTACTTTACAAAATATTATATTAATTTAAAATTTAATAATATATATTTTTAAAATTTTAAATCTCATGATAAAATTCCCCCATTATATATTAAAAAGTTCGGTAAAAAATTTTGTTAAATATATTTAAAAGAAAATTCTTTAAAATAGTTAGCATTTAATAATAAATGATAAACAAATGCGATGAATATGTTATTTTAATTTTTTTATTAATTATGCCTATTTTATATCTATGGCCCAAATCGAGAAAAAACATGATGTGATGGGCCAATCAATTTACTTGATCATAACCCAATTGAATTTCTAATATTAAACCTTCCCAAAATTACCGAATGCCATCCAGCAAAAGTAACCATAAAACCATTTGGAACTTTAATTTGACCCATATGAATCGGTCAAGCCAACTCTAATAATCAGTAATTAACTAACCGTTTGAAGAAAAAAATAAAAAATAAATAAATAATTTTCTCTCATTTTCTGTCTTACTTTGCCTAATTTTCCTCCCATGGAAAACTATAAATTCCCTACCTATCTTCTCCCCCCATTACCATATTTTTGTTTTGCAGTACTTCTCTATAATCTAGAGAACTACTGCATTGTTTAGAATCTTGTTTTTTTTGTTAATTTATCAAACAAAACAAAAACGACAAAAACACTTTCAAAAACCAAAGAAAAAAAAAATTATGGCACGTCAATTTGTTGCACTTGCCCTAATTTTCGTCGCCGTGGTAGGATATGTCTCTGCCCAGCAGGCACCACAATCTTCCAACTCACATGCAGCAAATTCACCTGGTGGCTCCTCCGCAAAGCCTGCCAATCCTCCTGGTGGTGCGGGACATCAGCAGCAACAAGCACAAGAACAAGAACCTTCGGGATCCAGCGCAGACTCACCAGATCAGGCACCTCCTGCAAAGACTACACAATCCCCAACAGCTGCTGCATCCCCGAAGGCACCCGCTCCCACCAAACCTCCACCCGCTTCCACACCTTCTGCCTCTACCAAGGCACCCAAGAGCAGCCCATCTGCATCTTCAGATGCTCCAGCATCGAAATCCTCCGATGAATCAGCCGATGCTCCTTCTCCACCAACACCAACAACAGAAGTATCATCACCCCCTGATGACGCAGCAGCAAGCAGCGAAGCTACCCCTGCCGCCGCTCCAGCCCCATCCGGTGTTGCTACTCTTAAGGTCTCCGCCGTTGTTGGTTTTGCTGCCGCCGTTGCTGGCTTCTTCTTCTAAGCTTGACAAGAAAAGCTTTGTCGCCGAAAGAAATGACGTCTAAAGTCATATTCTTTCGTTTGTGTTTCTTTTTTGATCAATTGTATGTTTTTTAATATCACGTACCGTTAGTTCAATGAAATAAGAGAGGAAGCCATTTAATTATTACTACAACCTTAGAAGCCTTTTCTGGTTTCTAGGGTTTACGTAATTAAAATTCTTCATTCTCCAATAATATTTCTATAATTTCGTTGCTATTTCTAGGGTTTACGCAATTAAAATTCTTCGTTCTTTCAATTACTATTTCTATAATTCCATTGCTATTTCTACGTACATTGCTTTATTCGATTGCTATTCTGGTTTCTAGGGTTTACGTAATTAAAATTCTTCATTCTTTCAAGTACTATTTATATAATTCCATTGCTATTTCTACTTCCATTGCTTTATTTTCTTTTCTTCTTGCTTGCTAATAAATCATTCAAACATTTGAGAAGAGCAATTATATTCAATATTCAATAATATATAATTATGTACATGCATTGAAAATAATTTCACTTATATATGAATAATTAAAGCTAAAGGCTTCTTAATTAATTATATTTATCGTTTCACTAGTTCATTTAAACATCAGTCCTGTCTTCGATGAGAAACAGGGAAGAAAGAAAGGTTGCAACATCATTGATTACTCTTAGTTTTTTTTTTCTTTAATTTTATTGTGTTGGTCTTAATTTTTTATTATAGATATCTACGATAATAATTACCAAATAGTGATAGTACTAGTGATGCACTCAATTCCTTGCCTCCTGAAAATTCCACTTAATTAACTTATGTATAAGGGGTTACCTCTGGATTCAAGAGCGGCTCTTAAGTATTTGTGGCCTTAAGGAAATTTTTTTTTTCATTTTAATATGCTCAAATTTAAATTTAAATAAAAAATTATTATATAGAAATTATTCTTTTAATTTTCAGGTGTCAAAATTTAATTAAATTTCACATGTTATTTTTCTAATATTTTTTTCCAATAGATAATATAGCAATTCCTATATTTCCTTATGACATTTTTATATTAAGTAAGATTTATTAATTATATTTAAGTATTTTATTTCTACAAAAAAATTTGTTCTTGGTATAGTCAATAAGTATTTTACAAACAAATAAAGACATATTTTTTTCTAGAAAATAAAATTCTTATGCAATAAAAATATATTTTACAAACAAATGAGGATCTCTTTTTCTAAAAAAAAATAAAATTTTTATGCAATAAAATAAATCTTCATACCAATGAGACATTTTTCTAGAAAATAAAATTCTCATGCAATAAAAATATTTTATAAAAAAGATCAATTATAGAGAATATGAAATGATTGAACCTAAAAAAAATTAGAAATTGATGATTAATAGATATCCTTGGTCAATAACATAAAAGAAGAAAATTAGTTTGTTTAATAATAAAGAAAGATTAAAAAAAATAATAATAATAGTTAAACGATTGTATTTAAAAGGTTTATAATTTTATTAGAAGTGTAAAAAAGATTATAATATTATAACTTATCCTTACAAGAAAATCATTTAGATAAAGATAATTATTAACGCAGCTTGTTAGAAAAAGGACAATTATTGAAAAAAAATTGATTTTTATCGGAGAATAATACTTATTGTTTATCACTATAATTAAACTAAATTATTAACTATTATATTTATTTTTATATACAATATTAATTATTTAAGATATATAAAAATTTATCCACAATATGGATCCTTACCTAAATTACTTATGAGGAAAGCCGCCCTAATAATCTTACTCATCCTAAATTTTTTCTCCTAAAATGCATCTTATGTGTGGTGAAAGATAAGTTAGAATGTATTTATCGATTGGTGAAAATTTATAAATTTTAAAATTATTTATTACATTCTTCAATTATCCAATAATCACCTCATTTTCGGATTTTTTTTTTTAAAATAGAGTATTTAGAATGAGTAGTATTATTTGTCTAGATTTTTGTTTATATGGCTTATACATCGATGGTTATAGTAATTGGGTATAATAATAAATTGACTTTAAAAAATACCCAAATATAAAATAGGTCCCATTTTTAGTCTAATTAATCAAACCAAACCCTTTATAAATATCTATAATATTAAAATATAAATTATTAAATTTAAATTTTTTAATTAAAGTTTTAAAAAATATAAAATTCAATTCTTATTATATTTTAAAATTTTGAATATAATATATGGTGTGGACTTAGTTAATACTATCCAAACTCACTTATAATTATATTTATATATTTTTAGTTAAAATTTAAATAATTGTATATATCATTATTATTATTAAAAGTGAAAGACGGTAGAATTGAAGTTTATATACATTAACTCTGGGAATTTTTTTACTTTGACATCCTTCAAAACCAAATTTCAATAAAAAATTTGGGGTTAATTTTTTTTAAAGTACTAGAATACGAAAAACTTGAATTGCATTTTAATTTCAACATTTTGTTTTATTTAAAAACGTCTAAAACGAGGATAGTTTTGATATTTCACAGATTTTAGAAGAAAATTTAAAAAGAATAATTGTAGCAAGCGAGGTTTTTGTAAATAAAAAAAATATAAAAAAAAAAAAGAGAGAAATTCAAGCTGTGGTGTCCATATACTTAGGAGAAGTATCGTCAAATACCCCATAATTTTTAAGTATAAAGTTAGCATTACTCTTATTTTTATTATATATATATATATATATATATATATTAATTCATGTTTGTATACCCTTAAGGTGACTGATGAATTAACTGTGATTTTGATGATTTTGATGGTTGCACCAGCGAAACATACATATATTAGTAAGCAAATCAATTACAATTAATTAGGTAAAAACAAGAATAAAATATTAAGAGTTTTTTTTTTTTTAATACTTAATTGTTTGAATTTATTTTTTTAAATAATTAAGATTATTTTTTTAACTTAAGGAAGTTTTTAAAATGAATTTTACTTAGAAAAAGTAAATTTTTAATTTTTATTTGATTCTTAAAAAGTTAAAACTTAATAGATTATATTTTAAAATATATAGTTTTTAAATTAATTTAATTTATTTACATACTTACCTATAAAAATTAATATTTTTTAAAGCTTGCGTATATATTTTTTTATTAAGAAATAACATAAATATTTTTTATCTTCTATTTTATTTTAATTTTAATTTATTAAAGTACTTTACAAAATAAAAATATATATTTACCTTTATGTAATATAAGTTAATATAGTAAATTTATGATTTTATTAACTATTTACTATTAAAAATTATAAGGATATAAAAATAAAAATATTAAGTTTTTGATGTTTTTAGTTAAAACATAATTAAATGTTTATATCATAATTATATATAAAAATTAATAATGTTACATCCCGATTATAAGATTCACACGTGATAATTGTTACAAATTCTTGACATGTATCATAAATCCTAAAATATTCATTAAAAACCTATAAGATTTTTAAAATATATATTTACAAATCAAAAGTTATTAAAAATATTTTCAAATATCCATTCTATCCTATTGTTAGATATTAATCATAATTATTGAGTATTTGAAATTTTTTAAAAGACAATAAGATTAATTTTGACTCACAACTAATATTACTGTCACGACCCGACCCGTGAGTCCCACCTGTGACAACGCCACAGACCTCCAGGATGTACCCAATAACACAGGATACCGCCTGTAGGCCTGTAAGGCTCATACAAAAAAATCTATTTATCATAAAATATTTCCATAAACCTTTTCAAATATGCATCCACACACCCAAACATACAATGGATAAA
>JAVXUL010026786.1:0-11606 GCA_035590515.1 Trichilia minutiflora
TCGACTCAGGATTTTATATTATGGTCCACTGTATGTAAAAATATTTGTAATAAAGTGATTTGATGTATTTTGGCTTGACCAAGAGTATTTTGTAATATATTTTGAGAAAATACATATGTGATACATGTATGTTTGAAAATCTTTCATTTTATATTATTTTTTTTATTTTCGAAAATGAGTTTAAAAATAGGTATTAATACCTTGTGGGTTCTAGGAGTACATTCTAAGTGATAGGATGTATTCTTGGGATTTGCGGCGATTGTCATGTGATCGATTAGGATCGGGGCATGACATGCAAGTTGTTTGTCTGTATACTTGCTACACATATTTGGATATGTGCATTGTATATATATATTGAAATGTGTAGAAATGTATTTAGATAGAAATAAAACATTAGGTTTGTTTACCTAGACAAATTAGATTTTTTGGTAGAAAATTAGTAATAGTTATTGATTATATTGGTGTGGCATGTTAATAATGCTAATAGGTTAGTCAGGTCAGTGACCGATAGGCTTAATTTGACTAGTTAGCATTGTTTATCCAATTATTTTTGATCAAGCAAATCTAAGTATCTAGCTTTGACTAGTTACCTTAAACAAAATTTTTACAAACAATCAATTCTTGTGTGTTAATACACAAATACCATAAAAGTCTTATGAGTCAAGGGTTTAATAACACAAGCATATATGAAAAAGTATTTTTCAAATTAAAAATATGATTTCTAGATTAAAACGTGTAATGGTTACATGTAAATTAATAATTAGAGAATTATTAATAAAACATGCATGTATTAAGTTATAAATATGTATATGTATATTTGATATATGAATATATATTAGTTACAAACCAATATTTGTTCATAAGATGAATGAATATTAGTTATATTAGTTAGTAATGATATTTTTTCATATGATGGATAAATATTAAGAAAATTTTTTACTAATAATATTTGTTTATATGATGAATAAATATTAATTATATTGGTTAGTAATAATATTTATTCATAGGATGAATAAGTATTAATAACAATGCTTTCAATGAATTTTTTTAAAAAAAGTTAGTTTTAAAATTGTTTTGAAAGGTTTTAAAAACAAATAATTTTAAACACTTATTTTGAATAAGAATAATATTTATTCATGTGATGAATGGATATTATTTGTGTTTTATAAAAATAAATAAAAAATATATTAATGTCGAAATATTAAAGGTTAATATTTTGACAAATGGCAAATTATAATTTGTCATTAAACAATAAATATTTGATAAATTTTTTTATGAAAAATACATTTTTAAAATTTTGTGCATATAATTAACATGTGTCAAACACGTGTTAGTTATTACATACATAATGACTTTGTCATGCTCGAACCCATGGATCCTACACATGATAACCGTCACAGACTCTCCAGGGTGTATTCAATCACCAGAACACGTCCTGTGAGCCTGTAAGGCTGTAAGGCTTTTACAAAAAACTTGTTTCAAATCATTTATGCAACACTTCTAAAACAAATCCAACCAGCCACCCAAACTTCGAATCATTTCAAGAAACCACAAACACTTCTATAGAGAACATTCCAATTCTTTTCTACAAACCAATCATTAAAGTATAAAAATATCAAATC
Organism: Trichilia minutiflora; assembly: GCA_035590515.1. NCBI lineage: Eukaryota > Viridiplantae > Streptophyta > Magnoliopsida > Sapindales > Meliaceae > Trichilia > Trichilia minutiflora. Next base: position 1,623 of record JAVXUL010026786.1, read on the forward strand.
TTAAGCAAATCAAAAATCATATCCAAGTAGTTTACATATTTTTTCCCATTACATAAACGAAAATACAAGTTCAAATAATAGTACAACTCCAGTGGACTAAGACCTCTCTAAGTGAGTTGATTTCCAGAAGTATACCTGAGATCCTTTCAACCTGGAAAAATCACCACTATCGAGCAATAGCTGACAATTTAAACCTGAAACTAGAGAGTGAGAGGGGGTGAGTATACAGGAGTATACTTTGTGAGTAAACTAAAAGTAAACATACATAAATAATACTTGCTTCATAAATGGAAAAGCATAATTAAAATACATTACATACAGTTTAATGAAAAATAATTCTTTTAGTTCGAAATCTCAAATCATATAGCGAAAATCATTGGGTTGGCTGTATTTCTCGATGATTACCTTGGTCCTGGGAATCCCGAGACCGTCAGTGGGTTTTTTATGCAATAAGATCATACTATTTTATAAAGATATTTTTATATGCAAGAAAAAAAAACATGCATGGTTTTTTAGAAAACACACGTTCGCCTCAAGCAGTCATGGGGTGACATCCATAACTGACTTGATGAGACTCACAGGTGGTCGAATCACATCTCCCTTATAATATCATAATCATCATATAATAGTCTGTTCGCTCTACAATGTGCGTGTAAAAATTGATCGCAAGTGTACAGTGTCAAGTTTTAGTATAAAAATGGTAAGTACAGGATTGTCGTATCCATAGAGAATTAATTAATTTGATGTTAAGTACTATAGGTGAACTAATATTAATTTTATTCAGATAACCATTAAATAACGAATTAAATTATACTAAGTTAATTACAACTAATATGATACATTATATACATGGAGCATAGCCACAAATAATTGGAAAACCTGAAATATCAATGTTCTAGAGAATTGATTTCACCTAGCACTCGACTATATTTCTCATGCCAATTTGTCATTTACTCAATTCTAAGTTTATAAGACAAGAATACTAAATTACTTGACTACCCCTCCTGAAGTCAAGTCAAGTCTATTCCTAAAAGCCAAATTTGATATCCCTATCTAAATCTAAGAATTAGGAATGCATTAAGTTCTTCGATTCTCTCTAATAGTCTTCAAAGGGATTAATAGCGTCCCATCTCATCAATACCCTAGGTTGTATCATACACGGTCTAATTTAGGACAACCTCTCTTGAGTGGCTCATCCTAAATTCAAAATCATCTAATCCATAGCCATTGAACTAGAAGTAATAAGCAAAAAGTATAATACAAATAAACTCATGAAAAGAGTAACAAACAAATTAAGCAATCAAAATATCCCAGTTCATTATTCAACTATTTTCAGGTCTATAAGACAAGATTCGTAATGCAACCAACTACCTCTCTCAAGGTTAAGTTGATTAAAAATCTAAATCCTAATTTTGATAGCTTATACAATTTTAAATCCATATTTTCATCTATCACTATGAAAAACTCTAAATTGCTACCGAAAATTAAAACCTTGAGTTGTTATGTTTATTTCATTCTTGATTATTCTTCATAGGCAATAACGGTCTCCCAACTCATTGATTACCTATGTTATGCTAATCAAATTCCAACATAAGATTATCTTTCCCAAGTATTCATCTTCAGTTGATCTCTTTAATTCTCAAACAAGAAATTAGAGGTATTAAACATAGATTAGCATAAAAAGTTTATTGAAAAGGTTGAACAAATGAACAAGATAAGTAAATCATCCATAAGGCATAGATTAAATCAATACTCTAGATTACAAATTTATTCTAACATAAAAACTAGAATAAACACCATACCCAAAAATTTTTTTTTTACAAAGAAGAAAACAAGAAAGCTAGAGAAAGAAAGAAAAACTTATGGTTGAATCCTCTTCCAATCATCTGATTCCATAGCTTCTTCACTTGATCTCCATGATTCTTCAAGATTTTCTCTTCAATTTAAGTGTGGTGGCTGCCTCAAAAGTGGTTTAAGCTCCCTTCTTTCGTGCCCTAAGTGTTTCTTTAATAGAAGACCAAAACCTAGTTGCATTAGAACTCTAAAAGAGGAAAAAATCGTTAATTTTGTGTTTGGGTACTGTAACTGGCGCTACAGCGCCAAATTTCTTAGTTTTGAGGCTGCTGGTGTAGAAACCTCGTGCTGCAGTGCCAGAAATGGCACTGCAGCCCCAAGTTTCTGTCTTAGGGATGCAATTCTTGTCGTTGACTATGCTTGTATGCCAACTTTGACCCTGATTTTCATGTCCTTATCGACTTCTTCATAAAAGTTTTAGAATTTTTTATCCTCTTTCCAATGAGACTTGAATCATTGAAATCAGACTATTCTGTAGGATGTTATGGCTAATGAACAAAAACTATGTAGATTTGATCCAAAATGCCCGTTTTCTCAACTTTTGGGAATTTGGACCTATAACACAAAAACAAGCAAAAACTCATTAAAACATCGTATACTAACTCAAAAACAAGCAAAATATAAGCCAAAAAACATTAATAAATATCAACTAATCACAGTCCCACACGTGTAGCCTCCACTCACCGAGGCGACCTCTCTCTCAAGTCGTCCCTAGGCTACCACATATAGCACTCACCTGGGGGTCCACATCCTAGTAAACTCTCCCCCAAGCTACCACTCTATAGCTACAATAAATAACTCAGTTCTTATTATCGTTATCACCAATATACAAGATATGAAATATAGCCCATTGGCCGTATCATCACATAACAAGCATAACACCTGGCTTACCGACTATATCATCATATAAAACATATATATATCAAATCATATTAAATTCATTTCAAATATGCATTTCCACATAAATAAGAATAATAGGCAAAATCACTCATAACACATTCTCATATCATTATATTTATAAAAAATAGGATTTTAAATAAAATAACAAAATAGATTAAGTCCACTCACAACTTAGGGAGGGTATACACTCCCTAGTTCCCTTCATTTCTCGGCACGTCTCGCAGATACCTTGCTCGTGCACTGTTTCCTAGATACAATTATCCAAACATATCAATATCCATTCTGAAATACTTATGAGACTCGAATGCGTACAATGTATGCCAACCCGGGTTATCCTAAGTCAGCCAATACGCAAAATCGATTAAAACCCTCGTTATCCATCTAATTACCCACACATTATCGACACGGACCCATATTGTAGCCACACTAGCATATTTTGTCTTGGTTTTGAAGTTTAGACATAGAGACCCCACACACTTACCAAAATAGTAACTCTGATTACTATTCACATTCATTTATTTCCTCTAAATTTATATTTCTAGCATTTTACGACTTTCTTAACTTCATTATAACTCAAATAACGTATAAAAACTAAAATATATGCGATGAATCTATCGACACCTATACGAATGCATAGTAAAACCCACATTATAAAAATTGGCTGAAATAGGAAATAGAAGATATAGATAAGTTAGGAATGACGCTATAAACCTCGTGGTATAGTTGGTTTGCTCTGATTTGACCTCAAACTCGAAAACGCGCAAAATATAGTCCAAAACCCTATCTTCTCACTTCCATTTTTGTGTTCCTAATGCCAAATTGAAACCCACAGAGTGCTAAAAAGGGAAAATATAAGTGATTGGTGGTGAAGAATCAAAAATATGGTCAAGTATGGGTGATAGATAGAGAGAGCAGAGAGAATGTGAGGGAGAGAGAGGAAAAAAAAGAAGAAAGAAGAAAACCCATCGAAGAAGAGGGGTTCAACCCCTATTTATAAAAAGAGGATAAAATTACCATTTTGCCTATAAGTTTTACAAAGAAAAAGCTTCTAAAAACTAGCAAAATCATAATTTTATGTTGATTCGATCAAACGGATCGAAGTTCGTTCGAATGAACTACCCTCTTCGATCGAACGAATAAGGGTTCGTTTAAACTAGTCCTTTGACATCCCAAATAAAGTCAGAGGACTTCTATTTTATTGATCGAATGAATCTCTCTTCATTTGAATGAACCAACATTTCGACTGAATGAAGAGCTTATTCGATCGAACAAAACCCCATTCGATTGAATGAATAAAGTGTCATAATTTTTCCAAGGAGTCACCAAATAGCCGATCAAATGAACCAGGCCATTCAATCGATCAAACCTACCTAAAATGGGAATTCTCACTCAAATCCTCTACAAATTGAAAACTACCAATGAGGTCCTTGAGTCTACATTCTCAAACACTTTCTAGCCAACAAAATCTCGAATAAAACCCCAAAACTGTGTTGACGAGCTATCGATATGCATGAAGGATGAAAATGCATGAATAGTAAATAGAGAAAAATTACAAGTATACCCTTAGGGTCTAAACATAGGGCTCATAAATCTACCCCCTTAAAAGTATTTTGTCCTCAAAATTCAATATACCTCAGTATTGAAAAATATGGGGTTATTGCCGCTACATCTGAAGCTTGGGCTCCCAAGTTATCTCCTCAACAGCATCGCTCCTCCACAAAACCTTTATAATTGGAATGATTTTACTTCTCAGAATTCGCTCTTGACGATCAAGTACGGCCACTGGTTACACTTCACATTTCAAATCCTCTCTCAAATCAATAGAAGGTTGATGGATAATATGAGAGGTGTCAGGAACATGCTTCTTCAACATGGATACATGAAAGACATCATGTATCCTCTATATTTTTTATGGTAGCTCCAACTTGTAAGCCACTGGACCGATCTGTTCAATGACTCTGAAGGGTCCAATAAATCTCGGGTGAAGCTTTCCTTGATTTTGAAATCTAATCACTCTTTTCTAGGGTGATACCTTCAAGAACACTTGCTCAGCCACATTAAACTCTAAATCTCTTCTTCTATTATCCGAGTATGACTTCTGTCTATCCTGTGCTATCTTTAACCTGTCTCGGATAACCTTCACTTTTTTAGTGGTGGCTTTAATTAACTCAACGTTGTCTAGCTTTTTTTCTTCCACTTCATCCTCTTCCTTGAAACTCTAATATACACCCTTTTAGCATATTTTCTAATATCTAGATAGTTCTCTCTAACTCTCCATCTGTCTGAGGGTGGAATGCAGAATTGAAGTTCAATCTTATACCAACAGTTTCTTAGAAACTAGGCCAAAATCGAGATGTAAAATGGGGATCTTGATCTGACAGGATTGTTACAGGTATACTATGCAACCTTACAATTTCTGCCACATACAGTCTTGTTAGTTCTTAACTGAATATTTAGTTTTGATGGATAAAAAATGTGCATACTTAGTTAACTAGTCCATAATTACCCATATTACATCATGTCTAGCTTGAGTACATGGTAGTCCTACCACAAAATCTATGGTGATGTGTCCTATTTCCATTCTGGAATGGGTAATAGCTGGGGTGATCCTGCTGGCTTCTGATGCTCAGCTTTAACTTGCTAACATGTCATACATCTGGCAATAAATTTTGTTATATCTCTCTTCATTAACCAAGAATTCTCTTTGATGGTTCTATACATTTTTGTCCTACCAAGATACATTACAAAAGTTGAACAGTGAGCTTCTTTCAAGATGGCATTTCTCAATTCATCATCTAAGGGTACACATACCCTACCTTTTAATGTTAGGATCCCATATTGAGAGATGTAAAAGTCACGAGCATTACCATCCATAATTCTCTAGCAAGCTTGTTAGTGTATACCCTAAAAACCAGTCGTGTTATCGATTTTAGGGCTAATGATCTTGTATAAACTTATTATTTTTAATAAAAAAATTATTCTTTATTTACATACATTAGCTGCTTCCTTTATTTTTCATATAATGAATAAAAAATGTATTAAATTATCCAAATAATTTTATTTAATTATTAAATAAATTTATCAAATTGTTCCTTACGTACGTGATATAAATTGGGTATTATATCATATAGTAGGCATACTAGATGTTACCAATGATATTATATGATAATATATGTAGGCTGACAATATGAGTATTGTCATAAAGGCATTAGTGTGAATTTATAGTTGATAAACTATTTATCAAATAGGATCGAATATCGATGAATCACATGGTATGCATATAGTTAATGATTTATCAATAGATTATAATAGTATACGACATAATCCTTTGATCTGATACATTTGGAATTGGACTCTGTATGAATAGGTATATTTCATATGGTGTATACGTGCAGGCTAATCATGCCTTATACAAAAAGTTGGTTTAGGTATACCTTGTTCATATAAGTGTTCGATTGACAGTCAAGAGGAGATCCGTTGGCTCGACATATTGGATTGAGAATTACTATTACCTCAATCCAAGTTGAGTTCCTAATCAAATGTCGATGGGATGTTATGATTATAAGTCACTAGCCATTGCATAATATTGACATATGATCGACAATTCAAATGAGAATTAAGATTAGGGTTTTGATAGTATATGAACCCCTATCTCGATCAGGATACGACGATAGAAGGATATTACTCACACATTACGTGCAATCGAGGAAAGGTTTGATGAAGATACTTCCTCATCATGACTTAAGAACTATGACACATTGCTAGATACTAACCATGGTCAATAAATAACCAAAATGTTTGGAGTCGAAATTGATAGAGATATACCCTAGAACCCATTGTGTCATATGGTTCAGGGTTATTATTTCTTTGTACATAAACTTTGTAATTATTTATAAAAATATTTACATTTAATAAAATAGCATTTATGTATCTTATATTGTGTTCAATTGCTAATTATTATTATTAATTTTATTAATGCTAGATACGTTCTTATATATATTATGTGTCGAGATTCTATTTATAAAGAATTATAGATAGGACAACAGAATCTTGGATTTAAATATATATAAAACTTGTTCTCAATTAAGGTGATATCATTAAGGATAATTACATTGTATGATCGGTGTATTTTGTTGCTACTAATGATTAGTATTTGATACTAATAGTTTGGTGATGAGTCTGATGTCACAAGAGCATAGATATAGGTATCATATTTGAGAACATGATACTGGATGTGACTAAATGTGTTGAATCATATGAGTGAATATCTACAGTCAATGATTCATCGTACAACCGTACAAATGTACCATTAATCCTTAGACATGAGACATCATAGTTGTAATAAACAGTGAGGCACATCATTCACTTGTGTATATTATAATGGGCTAGCCACGCCTAGTAAAAAAATCTTGATGATAATGTGTTCTTATTGTATGAGAACAGGTGATGGTCAAGATGAAATCTACTGGCTCAGGTATTGGAGCTTGAGATCTTAGGTAGAATATCATCTACGGAGATTAAATCTCTGACCAGAGTACACGAATTCTAAAAAGGTGTTTTTGGATACGTGGATCCCGTTTATGATTGAGATTCTGATCCTATGATCGAGATAGAGGTTTGACTATACCATGACCTGCACTTGATCGGGAGTTGACAATAGAGGAACTTTAGTACATGTAAGTACGACTATATGGGTTCATTTGAATTTTATTCTCTGTGTTCTAGGGGTCATAATGTCTTGCTATAGATCACTCATGATCATTGAGAACTTCGATTGTAAGGAGTTATATCGAAGTGATAAGAATGTATTCGTATTTACTCATGTCTAGTTCACGGTGAACCCAAGGGGTCACACATAATAACTAGTAATTGATGATGGACAAAATAATATCACTAAGTTAGTTAATGCTATTTCGTATTAACGAAAAATGTATTGCTCCGATAAGTTGATTGGTAGGCAATTTTATTCTTTATAGTAAAGAATTCAGTTTTTTGACAATGACGAGCTAGCACTCGTTGGTTCGAAAAATGCGATGGTATTTATAAAGACTTGAAAAGATATATTTTGATATATCGAGTAATAAATAAAATATTTATTGATAAATAAAATATTTATTTATTAAATATTAAATAATAATGATTATTTGATTTAAATAAATACTTGGATGACACTTGGCACCATGGTAGTTTGCCAAATGTCATCATCATATGTGTTTCTTGCTTTTGATCCAATGGCCAAGATAATTCCATTTATTCTTAATTAGTATAATTAATAATAAATGGTGAAAAAGAAAAATGTTTTATAATATATTTATATATATATAATTATATTATTCATAATTTTATTTGAATAATTACAAATGTTTTGGCCAATTACATTCATCCATATGGTTTCTTTTCATTTGGTTTTTATATATATTGGATGCCAACTAATTCCCATCAAAATGGATTCTAATCTATTTGATTTAAAAACTCTTTTTTAATATATACATGTTGTAAACGTGGGAGTTTCAAATGGATTGGAGTTAAATCCATTTTGCTTTAATTATTATTATTTCATATACATATGGATGTGGGAATGAGGGAAAAAGTGGCTTTGAATATTCATTTCTTCATTTTGAAAGAAAAAGAAAGAAAAACAAAAGGGTAGAAACCAAAGAAGAAAGCTCACGGGAAAAGGCAAGGAAAGGCTTTTGAAAATTGTTTTCAAAAGGCCGAAAGAAAGAAAAGGGAGAAAACAAAGGGGAAAAGGGTTTTGCTCTTGTTTTCAATTTTCTTCAAGCAAAATAGGTGTGTATATCTATAAATATCTCTACCTTGGTTGTAAAAGGTTTGCAAAATGTGTTTTGTAAACAAGACAAGTCTTCAACACCTCACCATCACGTCTATCATCTTCTTACTAGTTTCTGAACACCTTAGAGGTTTGGTCTAGCATCCGATCGGATGAGGGCGGGAAGTGGTGTCGGGATCGAGGGAGCCTGAGCAAGGAGCAGCTTCTAGCATGTTTCTAGGATGGCAGGGATGAACCAAATCCCACATTGGAATGGGAGAGAAAGTTGCTAGGTTGTATATGTAAAGTTAGAACCAAGTTGTCAACAAGGCCTTTTAGGATGGGTGATGGTTTACCTCCAAGATTTACGCAGTTAAGTGTGCTTGGACGAGAGCAGTACCAAGATGGATAAACTCTTGGGAGGTGCTCAAGATAACCCATTACCAAGAACAAAAACGTGAGTCCTTAATGGTTGGGCCAAAGCAGACAATATTGTTGACAGACTTGGACCAGGTGTTACAATTGGTATCAGAACCAACTCTTCTTTAGTACGATGGTGGTGGTTCGGGGAAAAATCAAGCGAAAGCTGATGGGCCTATAACATCCTGATCCGTTGAGGAGGGAGCTTGAGCAAGGAGCGGCTTTTGGCAAGCTTCTAGGATGGCAGGGATAAACTGAATCCCACATCAAAATAAGAGAGAAAGTTACTAGGCTATATATGTAGAGTTGGAACCAAGTTGTCAACAAGGCTTTCACACCCGTGTGTGTGCCTTAAGGGCATATTTGTAACTTCATCACATTTTTTTTTCTTTGTTCATGATTTTGCATCCATCGTGCATATCAGTAGTTCGTTTGCTTATTTTTTGATATATTTGAGTTTGTGAGAAAGATGTGGATTTTTGACCCCAAAATCATCTCCAATTAAGAAAAAGTTCCTGTCATTTTTGTAGAGCTCGAAGAGAGCTTCGCATTGATATATTATGGGTTTCGAGCGGTTATCCGAGCTAAAAGTTATAGCCAATTGAAGCTGTGGTCCCCGGAAGAAGGACCAGAAGCAAGGTATCGATACGTTTGGGGAACGTATCGATACGTTGAGGAATTGGCCCAGGGTATCGAAACCTTTGAGGAAGGTATCGATACGTTTACTGTTGGGGCGAAAGGTATCGATACCTTTGGTGAAAAGTATCGACACCTTGAGATATGATGAACAGTAAACAGTGCCCAACGTATCGATACGTTGGCAGGAGGATCGATACGTTGGTGACGGAGATGAAGCCCGCTTACGACGAAAGGTATCGATACGTTGAGGAACGTATCGAAACCCTGCAGGCTTGTGAATAGTGTTCTGGGCAAAAGGTATCGATACGTTGGGGCAACGTATCAACACGTTACAGGAAAAATGCCAAGGTATCGATACGTTTTTGAAAGGTATCGACACCTTTGGCGGATTTCACAGCATA
>JAVXUL010026807.1:0-11606 GCA_035590515.1 Trichilia minutiflora
TTTACATACATTCAATATTCATTTGCATGAAAAATAAAGGAAGCAACTAATGTATGTAAATAAAGAATAATTTCTTTATATTAATAAATATAAAGTTTATACAAGATCAAAAGCCCTGAAATCGATAATACGAATGATTTCTAAGGCATATACACTAACAATTAGGTATTTTTTAGACTGCATTGGGACTCCGAGATACCCTTGTAAACCCGGGGTAGTGTCTTTCCCGAGTCACAGGGGGCACGCATGCGTCCTTAACTCCCACTCCCCTCGACTGGGGCTCCTCTGCTACCTTGTTCTTCCCCTTTTCCACTGCTGTGTACCTCCTAGCCTTGGTTTGCCTCCCAGCTCTCTCTTCATCCCCCGCCACAACATCCAATCGAGGAAAACTGCTCTCCACTGTCTCGTCCAATACCCTTACGTCCCGTGTGTTGGCCTGTATCATCTTCTTCATTTCCGACATCTCGTTGGCCAATGTCTGCAACTGTCGGTCCTTCTCCGTGTGCCGTCGCTCACTATCCTGGAGCAGCCGTAACAAGCGGGTCATTTCTTCCGTCTTTCGTGCATAGTTTACCCCATGTGCATGGGCCTCAACAGCATTTAGCCCGGGGTTTTCGCGCTCCGGTATCTCATGCAAGGTGTCACCAACCTCCTCCGGGACGACGATGACTTCCACGGAGTCTCTCTCTATATTACGACACTCAGATACATGCCTCCGGGTCGGATAGCTTCTAACATTCGTCATTTTTGATGAAAATAGTGCTTCGATAGCTTTTCGCTCGAATTCCCACAGACGGCGCCAACTATTGATGCAAGAAATTGGCCTCATCCACGACTCCCGGCACCAGCAGATTTAGTCTTCTTGTCCTTGAGCTCTAAACTGCAAAACACGCAGAACACCTTAGGTGTAAAGCCAGTTTCTCAGCGAAAACCCTCCGATGCTTAAGTTAGCAAGGGTTTTACTTAGTGTGTGAAAAAGGTATGCATGCAAGCTAAGAACGTAAGGATTTCAGAACGAAATCGAGAGAGGATCCTCGGTGTGTGTTCTGTGTTCTCCTATATGTTAGCATGTATGATAGAATGTCATAGATTCTGTGTAGAAAAAACCTCTTTTTCCCTTTATGTGAAGTTCCCGCAAAATTCCCGTCCAAGGTCTGTGAAAAAACCCTTGGGATGAGTGCAAAATCAGAGAATCTCCACTATCCTCAATTTCTGGACGCTGTGTATTGGAAGCCTAGGAGTTTGTACTTCCGGACACGTGTTGTCGTATGGTTGGCGCATCCAGAGCAACTTGCTACAAAAGTCAATGGATATGGGAAATTGTGATACTGTACCTGTCACGTCATTTCTGAGTGTCTGAGTGTCCGCACCTTCGAGTACAGTCTCCAGCTCTCCCGAGAATGAAATCCCCTGGTTCTCAGGAGGCCCTTGCACAGCGAATGCTAGTCTCAGAGGCAGCAGGGTGTAGCAATAGAAATACAGGTACTCCCCGAATGCCCGCGAGTCTCTGCCTTGTTGGAAAGGACGTATCGACCCAACCTCTCGAGTCTAGAGAGGCTGGTAATCGCGAACCTCGAGTCCGAGTATCAGTTAATTGGGAATAATCCACGAGGGGTCCTTTGAGCAGTAGGATTGGAAAATACACCCGAGATGTCTTCACTGTCTCCCCGATGACGTTATTGGATGCTCAGGGAGGCGTCGTATCAGGGGTCCATCTGAGAGATAGATGCATATTCATCGGGCCTAGATAAAGGCCCCGAGATAGACCTAGACCTATGGACTAGACTTCACTAAAATACCCCAACATTAATAATCATTGAAATTAAATTAAATTGATATATTTTAATTCGATTTACATCTCTTTTTAGATATTAATGGTATGAAAATACTATTCATCTCATAATTTTTATTTTATAATTTATCTTAAATAAAATAGTATGTATTTATTAATTAAATAATAAATAAATTTAAAAATTATAAAATTTATTAATTTACTTATCACATTCTCTAACATTATTGTTATCGTATTTAAAAACAGAATTCAATCATTGGTCGCGTTTCTAAATCAATTAATCTGCACACGTTCTCTCTTCTCCCAAAGCCTCCTCCCGTTTTCTCTCCAAAGATTCCCATTGTAGCCCTCTTTCCACCCCCGAAAAAAGATCCCAACTCTCTGTGGCAGTAGATGTTGCTATTTTTTTTAGTTTTCTTCCTTTTTATCTTTTTAGTTCTTCGAGAGATGGATTAGTCGAAATCTAAATTTTGTCTAAATCAATATGGAGACTTAGCCAACCAAATTTTGGTCACAGGTGATTTTTATGAACGTTAATGTGATTTTCTTACAAATTTTAAGATTTCAATATTCAAATTTGAGAAATCTGTCTTAAAATTCAGATATAAACATCTATCAACATAGCAGTTAACAAACTTTAAAAAGCCGAAAGTGAAACTTAAAATATTGTTGTGAATTTCTAATATTTGCACCTTTATTGTGTTACTACAGGTGGCGTAAGATATAATACAAAGTGCCCAAATCCAAATTATTGACAGAACCCAGGTTAAAAAAACATTATTGTTATTGATTTTCAGAACAAATTTCTAATGAAGCCAATCATTTTTTGAAAAGGAAAAATCCCAACCCACCCTCAAGGACCCCAGAAAGAGTTAAAAGGAAAAACCTGCAAGATAAGTCAATTAGAACTATGAGTGTACAACAATTAGGACTAACTTCCCTCATCAAAACTATTGGTTTCTAATGTATTTTCCGTTGCAACTGGAGATCCATCCTGTGGAGATTGTACTGATTGTTTCTCCGCTTTCTGCCTCTCTTTCAGAATCACCTGCCGAGGCATTACATCTAGCAGAAAGCTTCCTCCATTCCATACAGCTGCAGAAACCTTGAGGATTTGAAAAATCACATGCAGTTCATAGGAAAAGAAGATGGGGACAGTGAATGCCATGGTTGCCACAGTAAAAATGGCTTGAAATGCAATGTACATAAACATGCGATTTTGATCCCCGAGCAGACTGCCTAAACGCCACCAAATATTGTTTGCTTTCTGTGCCTTTTTTGAGAGCTCCCTATCAAACCAAGATGTCAATAATGAAATGAAACATGATAAGGAATATGGGGGTTTAAACCAAAAATATCATTATAAATAAAGCTGTATCTGTACAACAACAGATCTTATGGACTATCGAAGAAAAGTTGCTGATGCGAACCTGTATGAGGTCATGACTTCAGGATCCCTCAACAGCCTTTGCCGACGTAATACATTGACAATGAGAAAATAAAGAACCTGCCAGAGGGTGTAAGCACCCAAGGGAACCAGAAACAGCCAAGTTAAAAGGTAGGATTTGTCTTCCACATAAGGCCATGAAGCTCTTCTAGAAGTTCCTTCAGGATGCATGGCAGCAAAGGTTTCTGGATTCCACCAACGAATGGTGAAAAATACTAACCCTAAGAAGAAAACTATTGTATTAGAATTGTGAAACTACTTTGTCAAAAACCCATTTCAGATGACAAGCTTATGCTCCATTTGTTATTGTGGTGCAGTGGCTTAAAAGACACAGATGTCGCAAGAGAAAAACCCTAAATATAATTCAAGTACTAATGTAAAAATATGTTAGTTTCACTAAAAATTAGTGTTACCAAATATTTTTTTGATTTGCTTTCAAAGCATCACAATCTAATGCGAAGCTTTAGCCCCTCTTCTAGAGTATTCATTGCACTAGCTGGCGACTGTAGACCAATATTTTTAATAAGAAACAGAACTGATACCCTTTACTTTTCTATTCGTTCAGCATCATGCTTGGCTATCTTAAATAGAGTAACTTCTAGTTTGTATTAAGAATGTGCAATGTGAATTCTCATGAATTGAATTCTGAATTTGTGATTGAACTTGGAGCAATTAGTCTATAAATGAGTAACTTGATCCAATATAAATATGCTATAGTAGATGCTAACTATGAATTCATATTGATATAATTGTAGTTAATTTTTTTTCTAGTGCAGATTACAGATCATATGTTTCACACAACACAATTCAAATCTAAAGGCAATTGTTAACAAATTTTTGTCTAAAACCCTTATTTCTATTCAGAGCAAAACAAAATATGATTACATAATTTGAAGTCACTTTCAAAAAAGGGAAAAAAAGGTCCAACTCACCAGGTAAAAGGTGTATTAGGACACTAACAATTTTGTCAACTGAATTGAAAACCAAGCTACAACGCCAAATAATAATTGCCCATGCTAATGGCCCCTACATCAGCATACAGAAGATGAAAAAGTGAACAAGGTGAAATATTGATCGCCAGAAAGGGAAGAGGACCAAGAAAAGCTTAACTTACCTCTGCAAATGAGAAGCAAACCATGAAAAGCTTTTCATTTTTTGGACACAGAAGAAGATCAATCAAGAAGATTGTATTAGCATAATAGCAGAAATCCTGGCACACAAGAAGATCCACATCACTTTCTCATTTCCCATCTTTACATGACTCAGTAAGAATGGTGGATAAATGATTAAGATTATATTAAACGAAATGCTCATCCCTTGGAAGCAACATACCGAATGGGATACACTCAGAATTTGACAAAACCACTGCTGAAATTTAAGATGCTTCCTTCAGACTTTAACAGAACTAAGAGAAAACACTATGCTGATTTTGCTTTTAGATGTAATATACCTTAAACATTATGTTAAATAAAGGAAAACTGGTCACTTCTACCTTCAGGATCACTCAACTGCAAATAGAATTTCCTTTTATATCTATTCAGTCTTATTCTCCAATGTCTACAGGCAACCATGGAGTTAAAAATCATTGAGCTCTGTTCCAACTTCTAAGCATTTCAGGTCCGCAATATTAGCTGCACAAAAGACCAAATGTTCTAACACGTACCAAGCTGGCACATGCATTTGTTTTCTAAAATCCCCAACCCTACATCCATTGAAATTTGAAAAATGACTTTCCTGTTTTACTAATAGCATCAATACTTATGTACATAACTAGACCGCCTCAAAAAATTCCAATCTTGATTACAATAATATTCATTTGTCCAAAAATAAAGAAGTATATACTTCCAAAAATAATAGATTACAATGATTTAATCATGTGGAATAAGCGAAAACAAGAACTTACGAGAAGATAGTAATGCCATTTCTTGAACCGGTAATAAATCCACCGGAGAGGAACAAAAATGAAATAGAACAAACAATATACATAAGGAATGTCTTGAGGCCCTGCGGATTGCAAATTAAAGAACAAAAACAATCGAATAAACTTCTGAAGAGCAGCAAGAGCTCTAATGCATTCAAACAATAAAACAGTTCCACTCACTTGCTCCCAATATGAAACAAAACCCACCAAACCCGAGAACCCCCAGAAGATGTGTCACCTAAATCATTAAATAAAAAACAAATTACAAGTTAAAATCCAAATCAAATAATCGGACATGCCATAAACAATAGAAGGAAAAAAAAAATGAACTATATGTAACATTCAAAACTAAAATCCTGTTCGAAGAATAAAACCAAAAAAGGAAACCTTGTTAATAAATCTTTCATGTTCTTCAGCTTGTTTAGCAATCTTAACGGCTTGTTTTGACAAAATCTCTTTCGTCTGAACCGCCTTTTTTGACATCATCTCCTTCGTTCGAATCACTTTCTGAGATAATTAAAGGAATAAATAAACCATACCCAGATCTAAAAAAACACAAAAAAATTAACAAAATCAAGCAATATCATGTAACTTAACATTACCTGAGATCGATCCTTGAATCTCTGCTTCACAGTTCCAAATGAATCTTCGTGTGTCTCCTCCGTAGCCTCGTCGTTGCTCGACATTCTTTCTTTCTTTTGTCTTTTGATATCCAAAAGCAAAAACAATCAAGTTGAAGAAATCAAATGATTGAGAAAAGTAAAAAAAACAATCAAGTTGACGAAACCAAACAAAATGATTGAGAAAAGGTGGTCGTGGTGTGTGCGTATCTATGTATGTATCTGTATCTATCTATCGAAGAATTTGTTATTGTTAATGGAAAACGGGAAGGTGCGAAAATACCCATATTTTTTAACTAATTTTTTAAAATAATTATATCAAAAAATATTAATTAAAATATTTAAAAATAAATTTTTTAGATTATTTTATTCTCATTAAAAGTTAGTATTTTTTATTATGTGTGAAAGTATAAGGTATATTTATGTATAAAAATAAGTGTCTTTTGTATTACGTGTAAAAGTATTTGTGTTCGAAAGTGTATTTTTGAATACGAGTAAAACATTCAAAAAAATAAATTTTTAAATATTTTAATTAATATTTTTTTAATGTGATTATTTTTATAAATTAATTAGAAAATATGGATATTTTGATATATTCCCAGTGAAAAATTCTCTCTTCCTTTCTGCTTCTGCCGTTCAAACACCTTTCTTGATTAACTGTTAATGATTGGGTTTAAGCATCTGTTAATCGTTGTTTTATTGTTTTTAATTTCTTCATTATTGCATAATAAAAATTGACGCTGGGCGTAGACGCGGACGTGGGGGGAATCATAATCAATAAATTTCTGATACGAGAAAGCTTTTGATAATTAAGGAAACGATCAACCGAAGAATTTTCTTTCCTGTTTTGGTAGGACCAATATATTTTGCAAAGAATAATGTTAGGTTATAAATATAAATAAAATAAAATATTTATTTATAGTTATATATTATAAAAAATAAATATTTATTTTTAATTTATAAAATAAGTTAATAAATTTAAATTAAAATAAAATAATAAAAAATAGTAATTATATTATTTTATTATATCAATTTTTAAGGTATAATTTTTTAATAAAAAATATATTTTTAAAAATAAAAAAGTATTGGAGTTTTTACATGCATAAGGATGTAAATAAATTAATTAATAAAAATATGTTATAAATATATCTTATAAAAAATTTAAAATATTTAAAATTATATAAAAAATAAAACTTATTTTTTATTAAATAAAAATGTCTTAAAATTTTATTAAATTAAAAAAAAATAATTAATTATTAAAACAAAAAAACAGATAACCCATTAATTGTTATATAATTTATTTTTATTAATTATATTAATTTTATATTCTTACTAATTAATAATATGGTGCAAACTTCTTAAATTTACCAAAATCATCACATTTTATTTTGGATATTTTAGTCCCTATAATTTATTAAAATAATATTTAAGAATATAAATTTACTACTTTGACTAATTTGTCCTTCTGAGGACTAATTTATTTTTAAAAAATAACTAATTTAAGGATTAATTTATTATTTGAGCAAATTTTAAAAACTAAAACATTACTATTCTGTTTTATTTTTAAACTATAGGACTACTATAATAATAATAATAATAATAATAATAACAATAATAATAATAGCTATTGAGCATACACATTGTAGAAGTTGATACTCTTTTTCTTTTTCTTTTTTTAAACATATAAAGTGATTATACAAATATTTTATACAAATTAATGTAATAATAATCTATAATTATAACATATTCTGTATTTTTATTAAAATAAATTATATAAAAATATAACAATAATACTTTGCTATAATAAAAATTTGTATCCTTACTATTTATTTTATAAATTTGTTGATACATGAATTTTTTGGAGTTTAAATTCAAATACCAAATGTTAGAACCTTCCGATCGTATTAGAAGTGATTTCTGGAAATAAAGAACAATAGTTAAAAAAATTAATTATCTAATAAAAAATTTTAATATTCAATTTAAATTTGATTTTTTTAGAGAAAAAAAATAAGACATAAACTTAATTGAGAATGAGAGAGAGAGAAAGACTAATTTCTTTACTTTGGACCTTATTATCTTTTATAACTGTTGATGATTGTTGTATACTTAGTATGTATAAAGGCTAAGGGGTGGATTGATAGGTGTGTCAATTCAAGAGTTGACACATGTCATTTGCATAATATTAAAAGTTTGACATATGTCTGGGAGAGTTGTTATATATATATATACACGAAAAATTCTATTCTATCGAATCGAGTACAGATATCAGTCGAATTTATCTATTGCTGTTTGTTGAAAGGACAGTTCAAATAAAGCCAACAGTCTGACCTCTTAGATATTTCACAGAGAGAATCCTGAGATAAAAATCGCATCTAAAATATTGAGATTCACAGATTTAATCCCCCGCCCCCACCCCCCCACCACACACACACACCACAAGGCCATCCATAAAAAGTTGTTACATGTCATAAAGTGTTAACATCTATTCTTACGACTGATCATATATTTCCTCCTACTAATAACTTTTCAAATATTTTTTTATCTTAGGGTTAGGTAAAATTATTTATGAAATGAACTCAAGTTTCATTATTTGAGATGATCTCAAGTTTTTATAAATAAGATAGACTGATATTAGGTTTTTATAATTAGGATAAGATGAATTTTAATAATTAGAATAAGATAATCTCGAATTTTTACCATTTAAGATAGAATAATTTTGAAGTCAACTTTTTCATAACTTGAGATAAAATGATTTTGGGATCAATTTTTTCCTATCTTAGAATGATTTTAAGGTCAATTTTTTTTGTTACTTAGGATGATTTAAGGTTAGACTTTAATATTTATCCCAAACAAAATTAATGCATATAAAATAAATAATAGATTATAATTATATATATTGGCAAGCAAATATACAATTATGCAAATAGACTTATTTCTCCCTCTCTTTTTTTCCAAGTGAAACTATTTGTAACTCTACATATATTAGTACCCCTATTTTACTCCCTACTTTGCACACTTTTTTTAAAAGTTTTAATTGTTACTTAAGTACTTTAGATTTTTTTTATATACACTCAAAAAATTTACATCATACTCAAAAAATTCTTCAATTTAAAACAATTGTTTTAATATATTAAAATTCAAAACATATATATAAGAATAAGTAAATAAAAATATAATACAATCAACAAAAATGTATTTTTTTAATTGAAATTTCTTTTGTAATTGTAATTATGTTAACTTTTGTCACTACAAAAATATTTTTTATGTATAAAAGTTTTTCTTTGTTGTTTGTAGTTGTTTTGTTAATAAAATTTATTAAAATAAATTTCATGTGTTATTGAAAGTATTAATTAAATATATTTAATAAAAAATTTGTGAGTTCGGTACCTCAAATTTAGGAGTATTATTATTATTTTATGTGATATTTTTTAACATGCATGTGTATAATTGGTAAATCATTGATATACTATTGAGGTTTAATAATTATTTTGGATATTTGATTTAGTTAAGATTGAATTTTGAAGGTATAAACCTAAGAATCTAAACGAAATTAAAAGTTAGTTAAATTTTCAAGTGAACTGTGAGCCCCGTGCCTAAAATCCAAGGGTATAACAATAATTTTATATTTTTACTATGCATGCATTTATATCCATCACGTACATTGTCGACACATTAACACGATTTTATATTTATTTTGAGAATTAGAGTTGGTTAAGATAGAGTTTTGGGATCGTAAACGCAGGGACCTCAACGTAATTAAATGTTAGTTTTATTTTGAGTGAGACCCTAATAATATTTTTTAATTTAGAAAAGATTCAAGTGAGATTTTTTATTTTAACGGGTTTGATCGATCGAATAGGGTGATTCGTTCGATCGATGTTTTGAAAACTCCTTGAAAAATTTATGAATTTAGATTCGTTCGAACGAATAGAGAATTTGTTCAATCGAAAGATATGTTCATTCAGTCGAAATGCTTGCCTCGTTCGAATGAGTAAGGATTCATTTGAAAGATAAAATAGAAGTCCCTTGAATTTTCGAAGTGTCAAAGGATTCGTTCAAACGATCCTTGGTTCATTCGATCGAAGTAGGCAGTTCATTCGAACGAACCCTCAATTCGTTCAATCGAACTGTGTGAAATGACGATTTTTGTCCTTTTTTAAAAGATTCTCCTTTACATTACTTAATAGAAAAATGGCAATTTCATCATTTTTCTATAAATAGGGGGCCAAGGCCTCAGATTTGCACATTGCTTCTTCTTTTCTTTCTCTCCTTCTCTTTTCCCTTTTTCTCAAGCACGTTCTCTCCCTGCTTTCTCTATCTTTTGCCCGAATTTCGTCACATTCTCAATTTATCATTGCCATTCACCCACATTCCTCATTTCTAACTTGCTTGAGCCATCAATTTGACAGTGAAAGCGTAGAAAACGAATATGGAGAGCTAGGGTTTTAGGAAGCTAATTTGGGTTTTTTTAACTTCTGAGTGAAACCAAGGTAAACTGACGATTCTACGAGGTTCGTGGCATCATTCTTAACTCGTCTGTTATTTTCATTTTTGATTTTAGCAAAATTTTGTAATATGAATTTTACTGTTTATTCGTATATATTTTGATAGTTTTAATAAGTACATTTGAGTTTTTATGCGTTATTTAGATTGTAGTAAGGTCGGGTAAGTTGTTAAGAAGCTTTGGATGTAAATTCGAAAATTTTAGTTAAATATGAACAGTAATCGGGTTATTGTTTTGACAAGCTTATGGGATCCACTAATCAATTTCATAAAAATCAGTCAAAATATGCTAGCCTAGCTATAATGTGGATTTGTGATAACTATATATAGATAATTAAGCGAATAACGAGGGTTTTGACTGTTTATGCGTATAAACCAATTTTAGAAAAACCTAGGTCAACTTGCATTTCATACATATGAGTTTTATTCGAGATTTAGAAGTGTACGTTGATATATTTTAATATATGTGATTAGACGATGATGTACAAGGAAGGAATCTACATGATACGCTGAGGAATGAGAAAAATTAGGAAGTGTATACCCTCCCTAAGCTATGAGTGAACTCTTTCTGTTTTCGTCATTTTAATAAAATATTGTTTTCTTCATACTTAAAACGATATGTATTTGTGTTATGAAGAATTATGTTTATTACTCCTATTTATGCATAGATAAGTATTTATGTTTTCATATGATTTTGAAATGAGATAAGGATTGTATCATGAATGTGATTAACTTGATGAATATGTTTTATGTGAATGATGGACGGAAACCCATTTATGAGATGATTATTTGGATATTATGAATATTATAATACATATTAGTGATAACAGTCATAATGGATCGGGTTTATTGATTGTAGCTACAAGGTGGTAGCTTGGAAAAGTCCATTTGGATGTGGACACCTAGGTGAGTGGTATATGTGATAGCCTAGGATCGACATGATAGAGAGGTCACCTAGGTGAGTGGAGGCTTCACAGGCGGGGGGGTTTGATTGCGTTATTGTGATGATGTGATATAATTAGATCACCTGTGAGTCGCATCGGATTAGTCACGAATATCACCACATAACTAATCCGATGAGAACGTCAATGGTAGACTTGTTTTTATATAACTAAACCATGTGTTGTTTTATTCTCTGCATTCTTCATTGAGTTATAACACCGTGCATTTCGTCTTTCTGTAATACCCTATGCTCTGTAGTCTTTTAATGTCACGACCCGACCCGTGGATTCCACCTGTGACAACACCACAGACCTCCAGGGTGTACCCAATAACACAGGATACAACCTGTAGGCCTGTAAGGCTAACATAAAATCCTGTTTC
>JAVXUL010026838.1:0-11605 GCA_035590515.1 Trichilia minutiflora
GCATAGACTCCTTCAATCGAGCTTCCTCAGATTTAATCGACTGAAAGAGGTCGATCAGTTGGTTACATTTCCTCGTGAAGCTCCGTCTCTCCCTTTCCAATCGGTCATTATCAATCGACAAGGTCTGGCCTAAGGCTTCAGCAGACGAAAGCTTGTCAGTCAGGTTTCGCTTTTCTTTCATCCACCAGGATTTCTCAGCCTCCAAAGTAGAAACCTTTGCTTCTAGGTCTGCTTCTTTCTTGGCTGACTCCTGTCCCAGTTTGGTCAGTTATTTTTGGGCCTTTCTCTACAGCAGCCTGATTGATCTCGTGGTTTGCTCACTGACCTTTATGACTTGCTGAAAATTCTCCATATATAAATCTAACAAATATGCATTCTACATAGAAAAAAATGGATAAGTCAGATATATATCAACCAAGGTAAAAGTTTCTAACAAAGATTTGTAAGGCATAATGGTTTATCCTATGAGTATACGTGCTCAGACACGTGAGAGCATTGCTGGGAGAAGTGCTCCCCATTATCTCCGCTCTCTCAGGAGGAATAACCTACCGAGCCCCATTTATTAAATGGAGGAAGTGCCCAAAATCCTCCCTCTTTTCGTCCGAGGAGTCCTCCCACTGGAGCCCATCTCTACCCGAATCGCTGTTATCCAAAGAGGGCAAGATGTTGGTGTCTCCATCTATCGGATCTTCATTCTGATTGATATCCTTCACCCAACTCGACTGGCCTCTTTCAAGCTGTCCAGGAATCTTTTTTATTTTTGATCCAATCTCTTTCGAAGATGGACTATCCTTTTGTTCATCGAGGACTCGAGATTGATTATCTGCTGGAGTAGGGGGTGGGCGATCAGATTTTTTCTTCTTCTTCCTTTTGGATTTTTCAGCCTCCCCCTCTAAAGGCCTTTTTTCATTGTCTTTGGGCAGGGGAGGATCACTCTTCTTTGGGCGTACTATCACTTCGGGGGTCTTTTCTTCGATCAGGATCCCCTTTTCTTTAGGATGATCAGGTTCTTTTGGGGCATTAAGAACCTCGGACGCTTTGGATCCTGCCTGAGACAACATCCATTTCAGGATGTCTATAGTCTTTTGCCTTCTTCTTTGTAGGAACCCTTCGATCTCAGCAGAAGCAGATGATCAACAATTTTTTGTCAGAATCCAGAAAGAATCACGCTAGAGGTTAAGTGTACCGTTATTTATATCAGTCTGGGCCTTTGAGAGCTCACTCCAAGTGACAGACGGTTAGGCTAATCCTGATTTGGCCAGATTCTCCCCACTCAGAAAGTATTTAATGTCCATGACAGACAGGCTCAACCAAATTTGTGCTACATTAGCCGAGATGTCAGACTGGTCTTTTTTTTTTAATTTTGGGCAAAAAAACACACACAACTTAATCAGCAAACAACATTATCAAAAATGGTTTATTTCTTAGAAAATGAAAATTACCTGTCTCTTGGAAGGCTGAAGGGAGGGGACCAGGAATCTTATCGCTCGTCTCTCATCTGGCGATGAACCAACGGTCTTTTCAGTTCTTGTTTGACGAGGGATTCCTCTTTATTTTTGATTGAAATCCTGAGCGAATCTGGAGGTAATATCACCCGGGATATTGACTTGTATTTTTTCTCAATAGGTACATGTGCAGCATTTCGTCCGGAATGAGAATCGGTTGCTCCACCCTCACTTTTAGGACAAAGAGTCCGTCCAAAATTCTCCAACTGTTTAGGGTAAGCTGGTATGGGGGCACCCCGAACGCTTCAAATATTGTGGTGAAATAAGGCTGCAAGGGAGGATGGGCACTTAGTAGTAGATGTTCTTCATTCAGGGTCATCTCTCCAGGGACCAAAGCACTCGGGATCTTCTCCGATTGAGGCACCCTAAGTCGTACGCTGTTCGGTATACCAAAAAATCGCCTATATGTTCGAAGATCCGTCACATTCACGGTAGAGGGGAACCAGTCCGTCTCGTTAGGCCCTCTGCTTCAGGCCTGTTCAAAAACGTTTCCTCCTTGGCCGCTCTCTTTTTGACCAATGATCGGGTCCTTGGATAACTCTATTCTTGCTCGGGGGTATCTGATAGGTTACCGTATTTATCCAGAGTTCTCATAACCTACAATAAAAGACACAAAGAAACAAACAAAAGCATTGAAAGTACAAAGAAAGAGAGAAGAGAGAGCTCCGAAAGCAGAAAAACCCAAAGGAGTGAGATCTTGTGAAAGTGACGGGTGAAAAGAGGGGGTATTTATAGTAAGAGAGAGGTGATCATAGCCGTTGATCTAACGGTCAGGGAAGCGCTACATGTCCCCATAAATGCTCCTTCCATGGTTCGAGAAACCGTCACATCCCTCAATAGTATTGAGACACATGGCATACCCCCAGCCAAGTATTCAAAATCGCTCAGTACTCGAGGAGCCGCTTGCCTAGTGATGGCTGTTGACAACTGTAACGTGACTTATGATAGGGGCAATTAATGAGGATGGAACAAAGACCCAGGCATGACACGTCATTAACAGGTTAACGGATCCGTTAGAGGAAAGAGAAGAGACTACGGTGACTAAGAAACCTTCATAATATGCCAACCGTCTCAGGAACCATGAAGCTTCCATGCCACATCAACCGTCTCAGTAGTTGACTACTCCACCAGTCAAATTGATCCACCTGAGCCAGCATTCTTCTCTGGGACGGATCATCTCAGAAATAATTTTTTGGTGCGAGCCTTACATGTTTCACACCAGAAATTGGGGGACTGAATATTGGGGAAAAAATACAGGGGTGACACATAGATGCCCGGTTAGCAAGACACGTGACATGAGGCTAGGGGTAACTCACATTGTTTCCGTCTCAGGTATATTTCGCCCCAGGCGTCCCCCCTTCTCGAGGAATCCACTAGCTCAGACAAATTATGCCCTAGGTATCCCCCGGTTCAGGAATCTCGTAATCTCAAGCAAACTTTGCCCCAGGTAACCTGCGTCTCAGGAGAACTACTGGCACCTCAGGATTATCACCGCTTCAGGTACCAAGGGAAAGGGCTCCTTCTCAGGAATTTCGCGATCATCAACAGTACGCCTTCGGTATCCAACAACAGAAGTTGATACAAATCATCGCCCTAATAATCCGGATAACTTCTCAGGGGAATCATCTCAGGCCAAAATTCCTTTCACAGTTGGTTCACAAGAAGCCCCTGGTCAGGATATCAGTGGACACGTGTCCTCCCTTCTAAAAAATGAGAATGATTGTTGACAGTTGGTTTATTCAATGCACTTGTCCCATTCTCTGACCTTTTTTCGGTGATGGGACGGTGTTAGGCGTACAAAATCTGCAGATGTGATAGCATCATTAAAGGAAATCGGCTGCACATTGTCCCATATCAAATATTACATCTTTCCCATTCTCCGATGCTATGTCACATTACTATTCAGAGAAGGGGCACTATATAAACCAAACTTCTTCAACGGCAAGAGGATTGGACTTCTTGTTACTCGTGAAGTTAGATTTTTGTATCCTGAAAATACTTGAGTTAAACAGAGAGATTGAAAAAGATTCGACAGCCTTATTACTACCGTTTTTTCTTCACTATTTTCGAAGGGTAAACTTTATACATTTTTCTTTCATTCTCGGTTCATTCCGATCTTCTTTTTGCTGTCTTTATCAGAAATATATTTTATTTCTCCATCCTTTTTTTAACTTAGGTATTGGAGTTTCTCCGTCGAGAATCCCCCGGCGTCACTCCAAGGTGTTTATTTTCTTTGTAAGCTTAGGAGACGAAGCTCTGTCGGAAACAATCACGCTTACAGTCATTCTCCGATATAAAAATCACCGTTTGACAAACAGCCACATTGTCTTCACACTTTATCAGCTGGGTCATTCCACATTGCTTGCGAGGAGAATCCACGGATGATTATTGTACCAACATATTTTAATTAATTTATTTACCTATATTTTGTAATTATTAAATTGTATATAATTAACAGATATTAATGGGTCTTGATTTACGTCTTTAATAATTGATTTCGAAAATTTTATATATATATATATATATATTTCCTAATACCATTCTTTTTTTTTAAAGCCAATCAAAATCTTCTAAATCAAGGAGAAAACAAACAAATTCCAATTCCAATTACACCCCGGACAACACAAAATATCTGCTGTTATATCGCACACCGTCCGCACTTTCCCATAGGCCAATCAGATTCTGCGTGTAACCCACGCTCTGCCTCTAACAAGTTGAATTTACCAATAATAATAAATAAGGAGAATTCCAAATTCCCCCTCATGTTTCAAAAAAAAAGAATTACCCCCTCTTTGGGATGTGAACGAATCTTAGTCATTAATTATAAAAAATGGACGGTTGAGATTTGTCCATATCTCTAATAGGGGGTAATTCTTTTTTCTTGAAACATGAGGGGAATTTGAAATTCCCCAAATAAATAACAGCGTGTAGTTTATTACTATTAATAAATTCAGCAGTGTATAATTAAATAAGATATTTAGATAGTAATATATTTAATTAAATTTTTTTTAAATTAATCAAACCAAATTTATAGATTAAAACGAAATTTTAATATTTTAAATTAAAAAAAAGTATAATTATTTTTTTTAACAGTTAACATCGTTAAGAAAACTTAACAGTTCTTAATTCAACACAAAGTCCAATTAATCAAAATTTCACGCTACACCGCCCACCAATCATATTAATTAATTGATTGATTAATTATCCGTAACTGTAAATCAATTCGAAACCAGTAATTTATTTTATGGCGAACTCCAAGATTGTACGGACAGTATTTCTTTTACATAGTAATTTACCTTATGACATTGTTTTTCAAGGTAAGAGTAATAACACCTGGATCCCTGATTCTTTAATATTCCCAATAAAGACAAACTTTGTGTATCTTGTATCAAATAAATCTCCCTACCCTATCCAATGTCACAAGGTACTTTGCTCATTTCAGTGGAGTAAGGGACTCATTAATATAATGTAAAAATTATTATTTAAATTGAGAAAATATAAAAAATAGGGAACCATATGTTATTATCCATTTCAGATATATGTATATATATAAAATAATGTATTAATTTAGTTTTATTTTTTCTTCTATTTTGTACATGCGACACAAAACAACAGGTCGAAAGGTGGAGAAAAAGAAAGGAAAAGGCTTTGATCTGATTTCAAAACGGAGGTAAAATTTTTATCCTCAGAGGAAAAACAGATATCTCTTTTGGGAGCCGGAATTTCCGGTTCGTGTCGGATCCCGAAACGTTCAGAAAATTAGGGTTTCTTCTCTGTTTTTACGGATTTACTTCTCGTAGTAATATTTCGAATTAGCTTTGAGACGCGTTGAAGCTACTGGCATTCGTAATTTTTTGTTTAAATTTTGTCTTAAAGTAATCGCATCGTGTAAATGTTGTTGCTTTCCTGTTAATTATGTTGAAAATTTATCTGATGTGGTTTTTTATTTTCATTGTCGAGTTTCAAGTCTAATTGCTTTTCTTATTAATCATGCAATTATTTTTGTAATTTTCTTATATTTTTCTGTTTTTTACTGTTTGCAATTGTGTTGACAGTTTTTTTAACAATATTTTAAAATTTTTTCCCTGATTGAATTGCGCGTTTGTGATCATATTTCTCTCCATTTTACTTTCTTTGTTTTCATTAGCTTTTGAACTTGCATTGTGGTTTTTCAGGTTTTGATCTCCTAGTTATTTTGTTAGAGCTCAACAGAGAAATTTTGGTCTAGAACTGTTGACATTGTGTTATAATTTTAACAAAAAAGGGGTGTAAAATTTGGCAATTATGAGAACTTCGTGGGCTGATTCAGAGGCTAATTCTGCATCTGAGAATGCAGCCTCTGCTTCTTCTCGTCCCACTAGGTCCACTTATGTTCCTCCACATCTCCGTAACAAGCAATTGGCTGCATCTGAGCTGCCCGCCCCATTACCATCCCATGATCCTGTAGCTTATAATGGACCAGCTAGTGGATCTCGGTGGGGCGGTGGTGCAAGGCTGGATTTTGGGTGTCAAAGTTATGGTTCTGGTGGTGGTTGGAATAATAGAAGTAGGGGTTGTGACCGAAGAGACCGTGAAGTGAATCCATTTGGTGATGATGATGATGCAGAGCAGGGGTTTGGTGAACAAGGAAACACAGGTATAAATTTTGATGCTTATGAGGATATTCCGGTGGAGACAAGTGGTGAAAATATTCCACCACCAGTTAATACATTTGCAGAAATAGATTTGGGGGAGGGATTGAATTTAAATATTAGGAGGTGCAAGTACGTCAGGCCAACTCCTGTTCAGCGTTATGCCATTCCTATATCAGTTGCAGGGCGAGATTTAATGGCTTGTGCTCAGACAGGGTCAGGGAAGACAGCTGCTTTTTGTTTTCCAATCATTAGTGGGATTATGTGGGTGCAGTATGTACAGAGACCACGTGGAGCACGGACTGTTTACCCTCTTGCTCTTATTCTTGCTCCTACGAGAGAACTTTCGTCTCAGGTTAGACTGTGTTCTAAACCATTTATGTATTGTGCTTTCTTAGAGCATGCACTTTCTGCAACCTGGGTAATAATCATTTTGTGTCAATCATGGTTTACATGCAGATACATGATGAAGCCAAGAAGTTCTCCTATCAAACTGGTGTCAAGGTAGTTGTTGCATATGGAGGAGCACCAATCAACCTACAGGTTTCCATTTTTTCTTATTCTTTACTGTATATTTGGTTTGTTCTCTGAATTTATTGAATCCTCAACATTTTACTGCCCGTCTTCTTTCTTAGAGTCATTTTTTGTTTTA
The DNA here is from genome assembly GCA_035590515.1 of Trichilia minutiflora. Lineage (NCBI taxonomy): Eukaryota > Viridiplantae > Streptophyta > Magnoliopsida > Sapindales > Meliaceae > Trichilia > Trichilia minutiflora. Next base: position 6,789 of record JAVXUL010026838.1, read on the forward strand.
TCTGGTTGGTTTTGTTCGAAAGTCATAGCTGCTTGTCATGAATTTGCTATCAATTACTTGAACTTCTGTTTAAATTCAAAGTATCTTCTTTCTGAATTCATACTATATAGAAATTGCTTTTAGAAATTCTTTATTACAATGTTTTTGAAAAATTTTCAGTTGCTAGTCTTTCATCCTGGTTTTCGCTCACTGGTTCGAATTATTTACTTTAGGTGGACGCAGGTTTCAAATTAGGAAATGTTTGAGTCTTTAATCTCTTTGGTTGAAACTTTAGATTAAGCTGTGAGATTTATGTTGGCTAGCTTCTTACCGTGCATTTTGTTGGTGACATGTTATGGAGATTTCTATGTGGTTTGCATTTCTGCTTTGATGTCAATGATGGTGGAGCCTGGCCGATGGTCATTTTGAATCTACTGATTTTGCTTTAATTTGGACTGAAACAGTTCTTGGTTGCACTTTAGGGTTGAATGTTTCAAATGTCTTCTAGGTTGCCATAACCTTGTCTGAGTACTCTGATCAATCATGTTTTGATCATTCTGTCATGTAAAAGACAAATTTTTGGTTTCATAAAACAAACAGTTCGCATTTGATGAGATTCATATCTATAAGAGAGAAACAATAGAATTGATGTATTGAATCACGTAAGGCAAATCATATGGTGGGATGGCTGATGGCTGTCTTTTGGAAATTATCACGGTACTCGTTATCTCCTTCAGATTTACCCTAAGAAACTTGGTTCATTTGGTGAATATTACTTTATGACCTATTTAATTAATGTATATGTTTACTTATAAATGTGTTATCCGACAGCTTGATCTGTTTTCATTGGATATCCTGTCACCTTTTATCTTTGATGCTATATTTGCCTGGAGTTGAAGGTTGGTTCATTCTTTGTGCTGCCTAATTTTATTGAGTTCTGAAGTTTATGTTGTGTGGTCAGTTGCGAGAGCTTGAGAGAGGGGTTGATATTCTTGTGGCAACTCCAGGGCGATTGGTTGATCTGCTTGAGAGAGCTAGAGTGTCATTGCAGATGATTAGATATTTAGCTCTTGATGAGGCAGATCGGATGCTGGATATGGGTTTTGAGCCTCAAATCAGAAAGATAGTGCAACAAATGGATATGCCTCCTCCAGGTGTTAGACAGACAATGCTTTTTAGTGCCACCTTTCCGAAAGAAATACAGGTTTTTATATTTTATTTCCTTTTCGAGTTTGTTTATTTTTCTGATGTTGTTGCCCCTGAGCTTTCCTGGACATGCATATATTATCTGCCGAGAGATTATGACTACCATTAGTTTATTCATTAAAAAACACCAAGTGGTGCAATCATAGTGCTTGAGACTGTTGAACTTCTTGCATGTCTTGTACTACCTGTCAAACCGTAATGAGATTATATTTTGGGTCCTTACTATAATTTTGGGGTGGTTTGGGCTCATACCAACTACTTTTTATCCGTTTCAATATGAAATTGAATTTGCTGTAACACTGCTATTTTATATAAGAGGTGTACTTTGAGGATCATTTTACCATTTGGAGTGACAGTTTATGCCAGAAGCTGTAGTAAGAATTGGCAGCAAATTCATTTGACAACTTTTCTTTTGCAATTTGATTGGTGTGCAGAGACTGGCATCTGATTTCCTTGCAAATTACATTTTTCTGGCTGTTGGAAGGGTTGGTTCAAGCACTGATTTAATACTTCAAAGAGTTGAATATGTTCAAGAGTCAGACAAGCGAAGCCATCTCATGGACCTCTTGCATGCTCAGGTGGAAAATGGAGTTCATGGCAAGGTATTTTTCCTTTTGTAGTTTCCTGTATTAGTTTATTCTCTATTGGAGCAAATTTGCTGGGTGCTTACTCCTTTTAAATTTATTTTTAGCATTCAAACTACTAGTTCTATGGTATTCATTCTGGTTTAATTATATTTGTCCTTGTTATGAATTAAAATACTTGTCTTTGAATTTGCAGCAAGCTTTGACATTAGTATTTGTTGAGACAAAGAAAGGAGCTGATGCGTTGGAACACTGGTTGTATATGAATGGGTTTCCTGCAACTACCATTCATGGTGACAGAACACAACAGGTGAGTTGATGGGATTTATACAGCATAAAGGAAATAAAGTTAGAATTGAAAGTTCTTCGTAGTTGATTAAATTCCTTTTGTCCCACTGTTTTGGTTGTCTGCAGGAAAGGGAGCTGGCATTGAGATCATTTAAGAGTGGAAAGACACCAATTTTAGTCGCTACAGATGTGGCAGCGCGTGGTCTTGATATACCACATGTAGCTCATGTAGTCAACTTTGATCTGCCCAATGACATTGACGATTATGTTCATCGGATAGGAAGGACTGGGCGAGCGGGGAAATCAGGACTGGCAACAGCCTTTTTCAATGACAATAATCTGTCACTGGCAAGGCCTCTAGCCGAGCTAATGCAAGAAGCTAATCAGGAAGTACCTGTTTGGCTTACTCGTTATGCATCAAGAGCTGCTTATAGCGGTGGCAAAAATAAGCGTTATGGAGGAAATCGTTTTGGTGGTCGTGATTTCAGAAGAGATGGCAGCTCATTTAATAGAGGCACGGCTATGGACGGTTACGGGGGAATGAACAGCAGTGGATATGGGGCTCCTGGTGGTTATGGTGGGGGATATGGCGGTGGTCCTGGCATTTCTAGTGCATGGGATTAGGTAGTATTCAACTTCATATACTGAAATGTTCACTATTGATCTCTTTAATGTTATATATAGTTTCTTCAAAATTTCATGGATTGTTCTTTATCCGTCATTCCTTACTTGGGTCGTTTGGGTTCTAATTTAGGAAATCTTTTGCTGAGTTTCCTGGAGGGAACCCTGGATTTAGCGTAACTAACTGTTGTCGACTTTCCTGAGTTTCGGTGATGTTAAGGTCAGAGGTGAACGGCAACGATAAAATTAGTTTTTTCTACGTGCATACTTGCAGATTAAATTTTTTTAACTTGAAGAAGCGGTAATAGGGATGGAGGTGAGACTTGACGCTTCCCCTGATTGAGTTTATTTGAAACTCTCGGGTATTTTGCAGATAGAAGCATATTTAGAGTCCTAGTTTTGGAAATCGGATCATCGTTTCAGCATTTATTTATTTTTAATTTCTCCTTGTTGCAGAAAAAATTTATTCACATGAATTTTTTGAATCTAAATTTGAATCAATCGAATAAGAATATATGAGCTCTTGTAAACTGGGAATGTATTAAATCAACTCTGAGCTAGGCGTGATCGTTGGCAATTCTGCAATTGCATTGCGACCTCCTCGGTACATTTCGATTAGTATTGGTTCAACTCATTAAACTTTTTCGAATAGAAATCAGCGCATAATTCGAATTGATTCTTACTCCAGAGGTTGGAACGACACAAAAGGGGAAAACTTCTTACTAATACGGTTCGGTATAAATTTTTGATGAACTAAAAGGAAACCAAAAAACCAAAAACCATTCCTATTGCTCTGTCAAAAATCTGAATCTGCTGGGCACAACTAATGAGTCCGGATGTATATAAATTTATGGAAGCAACACACATTACTGATATCTGGAATTAGCAGTCTCCAAGATACTGAAGAAGAAAGTGATGCCGATCTATTTCTTTCTTTTCTTGTAAATTGTTGTACATTCTACTACAAGATATTTCCCATCAGCATTCTCCTTTCTGCTACCCAGCAACAACATTTCCAGGTTAATATTAGTGGCTATGCTGTTTAAAGTTTGAACACCATAGAGAAAGTCAAAAACAAAACCCAAGGAAAATCATTTCACTAATCAAGATTCTCCATTGGAGATTTCATCTCAACTGAATTGGAGAAGTTAGAAATTCTCAAATGAGTTTAGCTGCTTGTTTATACTGAATATGAATCAAAATCTTTTACGTGTTACAGTTACGAATTTGATAATGTTTGCATCTTTTATAAACTGATTCAAAATTGCTGAAAACAATTATGTATTAACTAATGCATCTTAAATGCATAAAATCACAATCGTTTTATGAAGGTAAATATGGATTACATAATGAATGAAATGAAAATAACCAACCCAGGACCTAAACAAATCAAAGCTCCATGAGTCAAAGGATAGTTCACTACTTTCTATCAGAACTGACCTTCAAGGGTTAAATTCTTCATCTTCTTCCTTTCTAAGTAGGATACAAACTTATGTGTCTCTTTCAGATAATCACTCCTCTTCATCAGACTCATCATCTATTTCTGAGGTTTCCTAGTAGCATTCATCATTCATTCCTTTCTCTTCCTCCTCAGTTTCCTCTTGTTCTGTTCCATTCTCCACGATATTGTCAGGTGAAATTTCTTGTGGAGCTAAATAATTCACACCTTTAGCATGACGAAGAAAGCCCCATGCTCATTACGTGATAAAATTTCTTTCTAAGATTAACAAGAGGATGTGGGTCCACTACCATTCCCCTCTGGTATCCTTCCTCGAGAAGTCACATAGTGGTGTCTAATGGGCCGGTTCGGCCCGTGAACCGGCCCGGCCCGGCCCGGCCCGTCAGAAACCGTAACCGAACCGGCCCGAACTACTGTTTACACGGTCCGGGCCGGTTTCGGGCTTATATGGACTGTCCGGTCCGGTTCCAGAATTCTGGAACCACAAAATCGAACCGTAAAGGACCGGGAACCGTTCCGGGCCCGTTTTCTGGTAACCTGAACCGGAAAAACTATAAACCCCCCTCCCCTCTTTTATAATTTTACCAAAAATTTTTTTTATTAAATCTTCAATCTTCTTCAATCTTCTTCGTCCGGATCTACAATTATTGTATTAAGGTTAGCGGTATTAATTTAAAATT
>JAVXUL010026858.1:0-11249 GCA_035590515.1 Trichilia minutiflora
AATGAAGAACAACCGACATAAGTATGAGATAATTGAGTTCAAGAGGGGTGAGTACCCTACAGACTATATAATTGAGCCACGACGACCTGTCCCAGATACTTGGCAGCAATAATTCCAAGAGTGGATAGGCAATAAAAGTAATGAAATTGAAACAGATACCATACGAATAACGCCTTCATGGTTAACATGTGTGAGCCGTCATCTTTCTTAGCTTGAAGATAGGGTTAGTGATAAATGTTTTTTACAAATTTGATCGTTATGCCTATTATTATCGGTTATTTGATGATGGGTTAATTTTTTTAATTCAGCATATAGATGAATATCTTACTTTATTGGCACGACGCCAACAAATATTTTCCAGTATAATCCCACAGGATTGGACAATTGTATCTACTACGGTATCAGTACGCATTCAAATTATTATATTATACGCATTCGTATATATCTTGAAGGATATTAATGTCTTGTTGAATATTAAATTTTTAATGTTTTTTCTTTCACGCAATAACTATTGAAGACTAACTGGGATGGATACAATAAGGGGGAGCTGGAGAGATGTCAGTTCTATCCTGATTTGAAAGTTCTTAGATTTCCTCAGAGAAATAGCAAAGGTCTACAAAAACCTTGGGCATCAGTCAATCATTTGTTCATTCCATGGTGTATACAAGGCATGCATTGGATTCTATGCTATGCTGATTTCCATGTCCGTCATATTACTGTATATGATCCATCGTCGGATGCCTTTTCTATTGATAAGGTGAGCATCGTTGTTATACTTTTATGTGTTCTGCTTTCTGCCTTAATACAAGAACCTGGTCTTTACAATAAGAGACCTGATTTACCTGATCTCAAGTCTCCGTTCCTGGCCACATGTGCACGAAATAATATGCCTCGTCAGCATCCGGCATTTGGATATTGTAGAGTATTTACGTGCCAATTTATAAATTGTGTGTCATTGGGACTTTCTATGAATATTGGTCCCGACGACGGTGACTTCTTTAGAAATTAAATGGCTATTGAGCTGTGGTTGGGGAGGCTTTTGTAGTGTCTGCATGCAGTTGAATATTGGATTTTGTTATGATTTTTTCGCCTTAAATTCAAAAAAAAAATTATCAAATATTTTTGTAGTTTTGTCTATCTATTTAGTAAATTCATTGATTCAATCATTTATCTCAATTGTTGCCATTGAACATCATCATCCTAATTAATCTATTATGTTCAGAATTCTTGCAATTAACATTTCAAAAAAATGGCCAAAAGTTATTGGTTTTGCGATTTTTAAAAGTTTGCCCATCATGCAATGTACAATAGACACTTCTCCATAATTATTATGCTTTTAAAAAACCAAAAAAGGCAAACACCAATTTGATCGTACAATATATGGGCATATTTTTTGTAAGCAATTCGCCAGATTTTTTGAAAAATAGAGATCAACCGAAATAAACTAATCAATCGATAGCTTCTTTTCAACGTTCTACTAATTCTTAGGAACAAATTCGGTTGAATGAGGGGATGGTTTTGATCGATTGAGTGATTTTTTACGTTATGCCCATTTCAAGGACTTAAATCGGTCGATCGAACAGACGGTTTCGATTGATCATTTTTAAACTTTCTGCCTTCTTAGGCCAAAAATAATCGATCGAACATCAAGTTTCGATCAACCATTTTTTTCAACCTCTCTGTCAATTGATAGGACCAAAATCGATCGATCGATATGGTGACTTTGATCGATCGATTTTGGTCCCAACAATTGACAAAGAGGTTGAAAAAAATGGTTAATCAAAATTGGATGTTCGATCAATCGTTTTTGGCCTAAGAAGGCAGAAAGTTTAAAAATGATCGATTGAAACCGTCTATTCGATCGATCAATTTTGATCCTTGAAATGGGCATAACATAAAAAAATCCCTCGGTTGATCAAAACCGCCCCCTCGTTCGACCGAAGTTGTTCGTAGAAACTATCGTACCTCATGGTTGTGGTTCTTCCTGATTTCTATTATTCAACCATATACATATTACAAAACAGAATACAGCATCAAAATAAACATGCAACATATTTAATATACTTTCTGGTCTAAGTAATAGCACATAATGTTCATAAGAACACATGAAAACATGTAACGAGTTTAAGTACAAAATAAAACATCCCACAAAAGCACATGCTAAAATATGATAAGATGCAAATATAATTATAATCCAATGAGCTTGTTTGAGTGCCCAAATCATGTTGCGAAGGTAATCCAAGACTTTTTCTAGAGTGCGCTCCGTCTCATAATGGAATGCTCGGAGTTCACCTTGGAGAGTGTTAAATTGTGTGTCCACAGAGCTTTGTAGATCAGATATGCGATTACCCAACACTTCCATCTGGGAGTGAATGTCCGTCATGGCTGAAGGAGATGAAGGATGAGACATATGTGGCAAGTGAGGATCGAACGATGATGGAGGAGGAGTGGATACCAATGATGGAAAAGATAATACAAATTGCTCTTGGTCTGTCTTCATATGTTGCTGCCTAGGTTTTGTATTCTTAACCCAAGTTATTTTCTTCGATTTTATGAAACCGATGTAATTAACCGAGGCAAGATTGAAAGCATCTTTGGAAGATAGGTGTATCGCTTCTTCACCCTCAAGGGGTACCCCAAACATCTTAAAAATCAATGTCAGGAATTAACCATATTGTAAGATGGACGTGGGATGACGAGAGACCTTGGCCATGTGATGAATGAGGGTGTATCCTAGGTTTACATATCGGCCACTCTTAATGGAATAAAGTAGATATTTATCAATGTAACTGACATCAGTATGGTGTCCTCCCTTAGGTAGAAAAACAATGGAAATAATATTATAGAGGATTTTACATTTTACGAAAAGGATCAAATTTTGGTGTGTATAGCCTCCCTCAGGTCTGAGTTCCTCATCACTAATATGGTTAAGTAAAAATGAAGTTGGCAACCCCATAAAATCAAAAAAATCAGATGAACCATACCAAACTGTACCTGTATCAGGCACATTTAAAGTGTTATTCAGGATTTGTGGATCGAAGAATATATCGACCCCACCAACTCGGGATGTAATCGAAGGAAGTTCATTATCAAACACCAAATTATTGTAAAATATCCTAACCAACCTAGGGTATACAGCCTTTTAAAGACTCAACAAATGATTCTAACCTAGATATTCTATTGTACCGTCTATATTAAAGGTTTTCATGACTTTCGTATCAATTAAATGACCTAGATTAAGCTCTCTATACTTGAATTTTTTATCAAATTGCCTAACCATATCTAAGGAAGAGAAGTTTTCAGCATTAAACCTCAATTTCAATCTACCCACGATGACTTTGCCTTTGTCCTTATGCTTCTTCGATGAATCAACCATTAGGGTTTCTGCAAGATTTAGGGCTTTTGAATAGGAGTGGATCTGATCGCTAATTAGGATGTCAACAACTTAGACACAACGTAGAAAGATGAATGCCTATGAAAATTGGAATTAGAATGGATTGGATCGAAGTAATTTTAAAAACTTGGCAAGTTTAGGGTTTAATGCTTGTGGAAGAGGGATTTTTCAATGTGTTCATCAAAAGATGATTTAAGTGGTTGAAATAATTTATAAACAGTTGTGGATGGTGGGGGATGAAGCAATTGGATAAGGGAATGTTGGATTGAGAAACCGTTCTAGAGAGAAGTTGAAGAGGTTAATTTAGAGCCATACAAAGAGTGAGATGGAAAGAAGAAATGAAATGAAATGGTCGATTGAAGGTAAAAAAAGCCCGTCAAAATTGATTGACCGAATGATCATTTTCGATCGATCGATGGCCATTGTTTTTAATTTTTCGATCCACCAAAATGGAAGTCTCAGTTGATCGATTTTTTTGATGATTCTGTCAAAATTTTGTACACTTTCGGTTGATCATATAGGAGCCTTCGATTGACCGATTTTTTCTGGGCTCTGTCAGAAGTTCGATTAGAAGATTTTGATCGACAGTATAGGCTCTTTCGGACGACCGAAGGGTCTATCCCAAGTGAATCCAATGCTGAATTCTTTCGTCAATTGAAGGTGTGAATTTGAACGATACAAAATAATAGAAAAGTGTCCATTAAGCATATCTTGATTCACCCCAAAACCCGGAACAATGACATATTCCGTGTTTAGATCGTATACTTTACTCTATTCAATGATTTTTTGTTTGAAATTCAATATTAATTATTGTTACATATTTTAGATTTAATCCATTCATTGCGGGTAGTGGGGATTGAATTAGGTTAGAAACTTTGCCAATTTGAACGATGGAGTTAAAACTAATTTATTACATAACCCAATAACATAAGAGTAAATATGTTTGAAATCCCGTGTAAATAAAACAAATTGAATACTTAATGATTGAAAAAACAATCCCAATTATATTGAGGCATATTTAGATTTGGACATATCACCGTAATTTGAGAAGACATCCGAACCAATCGATAACATATTTTCGATAAACAACTAATACAATAAAGTTTCCTTTCATATTGTTGTAACGTAACAATCTTGAGTGTGAGATAACACACGTGCAAGAAGATTCGATAATGCTAAATCTGTTAACTTCATTCGTTCGACCTAAGAGATTATTCTATGTAATACAATAAGTAGTGTAATCATATCAAAGTAAAATGAATTACAATGTGTACCAAATTAATATCAGACCACATGCCTCGAATTACAAACATACACCGTTTCGCATTATATAAAAATTTTAAAAATAACAATACTCATTTAACAATAAATAACAACAATGTACACACTGATCCACTAACTAGGATGAAAGGATATCGGTATTTTGCAAGTGGCTCGATTATTCCCAACATCATTGCAACTGGTACATTTTTTTCTGACCACGTCCTCCCCCTAAGAGGGAATACATACTTTTCTCAGTTGACCCCCCGACGATCTTGTTCGAGGCGCCTTAACCACCATCTGTCGAACTTTATCTGGCACAACCCAATTAGTTTTATTACCTACTGGAAGAATACCTTCTACATACGCCAATAACAGTGATTCGTAACTATAAAAGTGCGAGCACAATAAATTATGATTATGTCTTGTGTGTTTGCACACTGAAAGGGTATGAGCGCATGGTAGTTGTTGTAAATCAAACTTTCTGCAAGTACATGACTTCACTTTGAGGTCTACAAACTCCTCCTTCCCTTTCAATTTCACTAAAAATTCATACTTAGATATAGGAGACACATCACAAACATGGGACTTCTCAATATATTCATCAATAATTGCTTGTGCTGCATCAGTTAAAAAGCCATCTTTCACATTAGCAGCCTTTCTTCGTTCATAAAACCAATGTTGTAACACGCATTTGATGAACTCAACCAACGAAGTGATAGGAAGATGATGTGCATGTCTTAATAATGAGTTCATACTTTCAACAATATTAGTGGTCATCATATCATATCTTCGTGATGAAAAATGTGATCTAGCCCATTTATAAAATCCAACTTCACATTCTAGGTAGTCTACAGCCTCTGGTTTCATTACCCTCAGTTTTTGAATGTACCCATTGAACTCAAAAAACTGATACGCTTTAGCTGCAAAGAAGTAACCTTGCCTAAAAAGGTTTATAACCCAGGCTCTCATGTTGAATTTGGCTTTTACATTTCCAGCTATATGATAAGTACAAAATCCATGACTTGATTTCGGAAAGACCACACGTATCCCCTTCTTGATACTATTGTGCTGATTTGAAATGAATACCAAATTATCCATTGACTCGATAGCTCATCTAAGCTTCACCAAGAACCATTCTCAAGATGTATCATTTTCTAAATCAACAACTCCAAAAGCTATTGAGTAGATCTGATCATTACCATCAATTGCGACCGTAACCAATAGGGTACTAAGAAATGGTCCTTTCAAGAATGTGCCATCAATGGCAATAATAGGACGAATAACTGAACAAAATTCTTGGATACATACCCCAATAGACATGAAAAAGTATAAAAAGTGGTCTTCACCTTCCCGTTCTATGACTGTCACTGTACCCGAATTCCGTTCTTCCAACACATGACAATATGAGGGTAGTGTCTGAAAAGACTTTTTTGGATCCCGCACACGAGTCTAAGTGCTCCTTCTTTGCCAAGCCATGCCTTACGATACGATACTCGCACTCTATACTCTTTTTGAATATCATCTATAATATTTTTAAGAGTGTAAACACGACTAGTATCTACAAACTTATTTTGTACTGTCAATGTAATAATGCTACTTGTCGTTTGACGGTGTCCATCCGATAGTTGGTCATTAACACATATATGCAGCATATCTAAATGGGTGACACGAAAATATGGTTCGTCTATATTTTTAATAGCCTGCATACGCCATTTACGGGAATTTACAGCACATCTTAATTCATACCGATCGATTGAAGATTTATAGATCTTCAATTAAACATGCCTTCTAATTGCCATTAAGCTTAGCCTTTATTTTAATTCCTGTTTTAAAGTAAAAATTTGATCAACATAGACATTACCATCATTGGTGGTTGATATTGTATCATGCACAATCCTAATTATCGCCTGTAGAATAGGGGGCAAATGCTGACTTATTTGATATGATGTTAAAGGAACTGCTTTTGATCTACCGAGATTGTATAACATATCTTGTCCGATTGGTTTCTTCGTCGCAATAATTTAATCCAACTTTATAGTTAAGTGGAACATTGGGGGCATCAAATTGTCGATCAATGTTGATATGATAATCTGTACGATCATTATTGTATTGAATAGGAGAATAAACCCTATCGATAGTCATCTCATTACCTATAACATGTAAAGAATGATTGAGAATATGTCTATCGACTTGCTGATGGTTAGGGGATATGGTATAGTTTACTTTATTACTACCGAACGAAGATATAAACGGATGTGTATCAAGCTCTCTCGTGCATTGTATTATTGGTTCTGCAAGATTTATCGGTTCAGAGGTAATTAATAGCGGACACTGTCTACTATCACTATTCATATAAATGCTATTGATAGTAAGAAAACTCTCAAAGTCTGATTCAGTTATAATGTCAGTTAGTATAACCGATAAAATCCCCGATTTAATGCTCTCCATATAAAATGTCCATAATCTAATAGTAAATTCCTTGTGATTGATATGAAATAAATTGTACACCATCTGAGTAAACTGATTTAATGTTATTGTGCGGTCCACACATACACATCTTACAAAATCTCCCACGTAAGATTCTCCACCATCCGAATTTGTTACCCATGAACCTTCATGGCATAAAAACAAGGGATGTCGATTAGTCATATCTACATTACAACAAAATTCATATTAATTAATCATAATGCTATAGACAGTTGCTAAGCATGCTTTAGAGTCCTGTAAAAATGTGCGCTGGTGAACATAGTTAAAACTTACAAATTAAAATGCTATGTAGTAATATTTTCGAATACACAGAAGAAACGTACTTTCGAACACAAGAAAAATAACACAAATTCAAACCCACGCAAGACAACACACTTTCGAACACCCACAAAACAACACTATCGAATACATGAAAAATAATACACTTTCGAACATAGAGAAAAATAAGACACTTTCGATCATGACGAAAAACAAGACACTTTCACACATACGCAAGACAACATACTCTCGAACACTAGAAAACAAACACACTTTCGAACATAAACATATCCAACACTTTCGAACATTAAGAAATCAACTCACTTTCGAACATACCCCCACACTTTTGAACATTAAAAAATCAATTCACTTTTGAATATACCCTACATTTCGAACTGGAGCTCTCCGAGCTCGTCCATGGATTACATTGAAGCAAAAAAAGTAATACAGAAAAAAACTTTGTTATTTACATATTTATAACATATCAAAAACAAAGTTTCGTCGTTTTAAAATTTAAAATAAAATTAACCTAACTCACTTGTTTGCGAGAGATGTAAACTGTCGTGTTGTTAAAGTCTGATCATGAATTTTAGTCAATGGATCAAACAAACGAAAAACAATGATAGAGCATTCAACGCAAAGGGATGGAGTCGCAATGGAGGGGATGGAAATCCTGCATTCATATATTTTTAAACTTGAGGGTAAAATAATCCCAAAATATGTTTAATGGTTTTTTTGGTTAATAATTTTTGAATGAGATCATTTAGTAAATGTATTATAAAATCAGATCATTTTCGTACTTTCCCCTAAAATTTTGAAAGACTAATTGCAGAATGATTACAATTGCAAGACATTGTGTCTCTTAGAAGGCATATACTTTTCAATTAAAATTTTAATGAATTTCCAAGTAGTGTTTCATTAATTTTATAAGTTGTAAAAAGTAGCTGCGTGAAGTGCTAGGTGAAAGAAAAAATGCAAACCTATATATCTATCTATCTATTTGTAGAAAATTGAATATTTAAAGGGGGAATCCCAAATTCCCCCCTATAAAGTAAAAAAATACCACACCCCCCCTATGGAGTGTGTGGCAAAATCAGGACCATCCATGAGGTGTAATGGATAGTTCTGATTTTACCACACACCCCATAGGAAGGTATGTGACATTTTTTTACTTTATAGGAGGGAATCTATCATTCCCCCTATTTAAAGGGATGCTTTATACTGAGGAGCTGCCATCAGCCCATTCAACTGTTGTAACTTCAAAACTACCGTGGAATATGTGAGTGTGCTAAAAGTTAGTGTTATCAAGTACTTTTTACTATTTTACTTCCAAGCTTAAGTGAAAACTTGTGATACTAAGCATGTTCTAGATAAGAAACCCGCTTTAATGAACAAATCATAAAAGCTATACGATATTCAGCTACCGCCTGACCTGATAAATTAGATTGATTCCTAAGATTATTAAATACCATCACAAATAAATCTCCAGGAACTTTCTTTCCAAAAAATCAAAGTTTAGCTAGCAATCCATACTAGTTTGGTCTGCCATTAGCAGCTTCATTAAATGAGGCAGAAAGGTATTCTGCAGGGCTTGGCTGAGAACTGGACCACTTGAAAGTTTCTGAAACTGGCGCCTTTTTCATGGTAATGGATTTTGGAATCCATGAATTTGAAGAGTCAGGGCTTTTCAAGCTTCTACTCTTCCATATACACGGTTCTAATCGCTGCCACGGGTTTTCATCCATGGATATGTGGTAAAAACACTCTGGCACTTTTCTCCCTTTGGCACCCAAGTCACGAGAATGAACTCCCCGGCCTCTTCCACCACTGCATCCCAATCCTGGGCTCATGTTGCCAGCATACCACTGACCACTACCTGTTCCTGAACTTGAACCAGGACTGACTCCAAGCCCTGAGCCAGGACTCAGACCCTGCCAGTGAGACCTGCCTTGGCCATGATTGAAATTAGGGTTTCTTACCTGTCCGAAGCCAGGGCTGAAAAATGGACCACCATCTGGTGAATTGTACCCAGCTATGCCTCCAGATTCATTATTCCAGCATTTAGGAGCTACTTGACGTATATTGGGAAAAGGACTGACCATTCCTCTTGGGCTTCTATTGCCATGGATAGCTGGTGATCTATTCCATTCAAAGCTGTAACTGCCAGCGGTAGCTTGTGGTCTATTCCAAGCTTCAGAAGTACCTTGATGCATGGGTAAAGGACTTCCTCTCAGGCTTCCACAGCCAACAGCACTATTATAATGACCTTGTGTTTGATACATTCTCTGGTCAAAAGGAAAACTACTTTGCAGTTGATGAGCAGGAGAGGGAGCCATCTCAAATTTTCTTGGTTCTAATAAATAAAAATAGAAAAGAATAAATGTAATTAATAAAAAAAATTTTGTTAACTAATACATTACAAAGTTTGATGCCAATGATATAACTAATTATGAGTATATACCACTCTAACTGAATTGATAAAAAAGCAGACTACACAATTTTTTTTAATTAATTTCCACCAAAGACTCGACAATGTATTTATATATTTAAACCACGCTTCCAACAAGAAAATCCAAACAAATAGAAAATAAATGTGGTGTAATGTAATGGTATGAAGTCACCGAATTTATCAGTTCCAGCATGAACATGGCACAAACAACTACAGACCTGAAAATTTTGTGGATTGACAATATACATCAACAAACGACAGGAAGAGCATGAATTAAGGCTCAATTTAATCCAATACAAAGTTCAATTGATGAAAACAACATTATTATTGTAAATAAAAATTTTAGGAACAGAAGTGCTACCTGGAATGGATGATGAAGGCTGTGCCATGGGAAAAGAACTGTGACTAGGAGGTGTAAAATAGTCCCCTCTAATCTGATTATCAGGCTGTTCTCTCTTCTTGTTAACAGAGGATGCTGCCATAGGGTCGGTGTAGAAATCAAACCTTGGAGCCGCACATGATTGCTCCTGTACTGGTTGAGTTGGAGAGTTCTCAACCAGCGGATTTGAAAGAGAATTAGGCATTACGAAAGACTCAACATTACCACAAACATTAGCCTGTGCAGCTTCCATACGCATTGCTCTCAATCTTTCCCTTCTTTTCTCCTATTCTTCCATTTAACCTGAGAAATCCAAAGAAGTCACACCTCACATTACAACCCCATTCATTATGTATGCAAAATCATAGAGACTAATTGCCAAAATCTGTATTAGTTCTGTTTTATTGAGCATATTTAGACGATAGTCAATAGCATTAAAATTTTATCCTTCGAGCATCCAACTTGTAATTTTCCTAACCGTGTTTGATTAGGGAAGATTCTGTTCTATATCAGGCAAGGAACTAAACAAAGGGAAATCAGATGTTGAAATAATGTCTTCATAAACATTAATTTCCAATCAGACGTTGAAATAATGTCTTCATAAACATTAATTTCCAATTAAGTAAAATCAATAACAAATATTCAATAAAAACATTTGCGAATTTTACAACCATAGGTTCACCAGAAAACCCTAATATCAATACAAAGCATATGTTTTACTAGAGACAATGAGCTGTGAAAAGACTATAAATGAAATCATAAAATAGGGAAACTTACCGAAACTAGAAGAACCGATAATACTGGGATTTTGAGTTGCTTCCAAAATTACGCTCGATTTTCAAGTCTTCAGTTGCAGAATCGAACTAACAAAAACCGCCAGCCAGGGAAGAAGGAGAGGAATCTCTCTTTTGTTTCAAATGTTTTTCCAACTAGTGCTCGATCCGACACTAATACAGAGCCCCAACGTTACCTGCATTAGAATATAGGCCTCTCACGAAAATGTGAAATTCTCAAGATGC
>JAVXUL010026869.1:0-11604 GCA_035590515.1 Trichilia minutiflora
GACTACAAGTGAAGTATGCATTTTTGAATTGATTTAAACATCACAATATTCACATATTACACTAGAAAATCAAGTATATTCCACAATTAATTTAATTATGCCATTCAATAATCAATAATCAATAATCAATTTTCAATTTTATTTAATATAAAGCATCATCAAAAACATAATAAAGTTTACAATCTACCCCTTTTTTGATGATGACAAAACAAATAAAAACAAAATTCTCCCCCTTAATCCAAGATGCTATGCTATAAATGCCACATATTGTAAATATATATTCTCCCCCTTTTTGTTATCAAGTAAAGAAGGAAATATCATAAAAAAATAAGATACTATATGAACAACATACCACAAAGGAACAATAACATCACAAAAATGATCATTCAGAATATCATAAATGAAAAAGAACAAGTATTCAAATAAAATAAACATTCATATCAGCAAAACTAAATAATAATAATCATCCAAAAGAAATAAACATCCATAACATCAGAAATTAATGATAATATCCAAAAAAAATATTAAATTAGCTGAAACAACACATGATATCAGCAAGCTCAGGATCTATATCCTCGTTAAAAGAGGAGGAATCAACAGGAGCTAGGCGAGATGAGGAGCCAGTCTTAAAGGGAGAACGTGTGCTCGTAGGAGGAGCATGATACCCAGTAGGTGGTGGCTATGGATGAAAAGGACGAAAGTGAGGTGGTGGCTGACAGCTAGATGGTGGAGGTTGAGGGCCCAAAAAAGGTCATACAGAGGGTCTTGACTACCCAATCCATTCCTCGATCTTGTCTAATTTTATAAGCAAATCAGTATGGTTGAGTATTGTGTCCTGTCGCTGTTTGTCCATCATCTTGTCAAGAATATGCATTAGCTGAAAAGCCTCATTCATACGGGTATCTAGATTTTGAACTACTGTCATCACAGTGAACTCAAGTAAAGAAAAGCTATCAAAAAACCTCTTTATCTTGTACTCAAGGATCGAAGCCAGAAGAGCCAATAGAACAGACACTCTAGAAGCCGGAGGAGTAGGTGCAGGCTGTTGCTGTGATGCAGGCTCTGTGGCTTATGGTGGAGGTGCAGAATCTGTCGACTCTGGTTCTATCTCAATCTCTGTCAGTGCAGGCTCTATCTCTGTAGCAGGTGGAGGACTAGGAGGAGTAGGGACCACTGAAGGTTCTGCAGTGTCCTCTGGAGCTCGCATCTGTGAAGGAATATCCTGAGCAACTGAGTGAGAGCCAGATGCCAAAGTCCAGGAGCCATTTGTCTGCTGTATATATCCCATCCTGCGAATCATGGTGACACTTGTTGACCTATATGTTTTTGATGATGAACAAATTATTTTGTTGATGAACAAATGATTTATTTGATTAAATTATTTTAATTATTGTACATTCGTTTGATTGATTATAATGCTTTGATTGTACTTTATGAAGCTTAATTTATATTTATATATTGAGCATATATTGCACTTGATGATTTTGGTTGAGAATGGTTGCTCACAGGTGCAAAAAATTGACACCAGTTCAAAATCAGCTCAAACGTGTCGATACCTTGATCAAGCACCTTTGACAACGTATCGATACCTTTGAAAACGTATCGATACCTTCATCAAGCACCTTTAAACGTATCGATATCCCATCAAGCACCTTTGAGCTGGACATCTCTGAAGAAGAAAAATCGACCAATCGTATCGACACCTTTGTAAACGTATCGATACCTTCTTCAAATCAAAGCTATAACGGCTAGTTTCAGAGCATTTAATGAAGAATCAAAGAGACGTTGTAAGAACTCTCTAAAGCTGTTTAAAAGCTTCTCTCTCCTCAAGAAGAAGAAGGCAAGAACCAAAAAGAAGAAGAGAGAAAAGTTTTTGAGCAAAAGTAAGCATCATCTTCTGTATTATCATTTTCTAGAGAGAGAAATATTCTGCTCTTATTATAAATCCACTCTTTGAGAGAGTTTATTTGTATTAGCTTTGTGCTATTGTTTGGGTTACTCTTCACCCAGTTAAAGTAAGATTTGGGTTACACTCTACTCGTGTAAGAAGTTGTTTTGGGTTGCTCTTCACCCGTAGAAAGAAAGACGTGTGTTTGGTTTTCCTTCGCCGTTAAAGAAGGAGTTGTAAATCTGGGTTACTCTTGACCCGTGCAAATGAAGAGATAGTAGAGCCTCAGTCCGATGAAAGCTGAGAGAGTGGACGTAGGCCTGGTTGTGCCGAACCACTATAAAATCTGAGTTTAACACTCCCTCTCTCTATCATTTACTTTCTATTTTATAATTATCTCTTTGTTATTTATTGCTTTGTTTGTATATTTTATTTATGATTTATTGATTGTTTACAAAGTGTTTATATTGGCTTGATCATTTATTCATTTAAGTTTTTAAATTTTTTATAAAACCAATTCACCCCCTTCTTGGTTAATTATTGCCACTCTTTTATATACGTTTTTGGGCCATCAGTATGTGTACTAATTGTTTAAATTATGTTAATTATTTTATATGATAACTTTATATATGTTTTGATTTACTTACTAAGTCTTTCCAAAGACTTATTTTCTTCCCTCGCAACCCCCCCCAAATCCCAACCCCAATTCAGTTTTGCAGGTACCTTAACTATTGTACGAAAGACAGAGAAATAGAGCAGGATCTTGGAATGCAGTCACTAGGGTTGGGTCTAGTCATACATGATCGATTTGTAAATAGGTAATGTAGCCTATTTTAAATTTCAGGTAATGTAGCCTATTTTAAATTTCATCGACTTAGTAATTATATAAACATACTGATATCTGTCTATGAGTTAGGTATAATTATTTATGGACATTAAGTCCCATTTCTCAGTTTAAATGGTTTAAAGTGCATTACATTAGTAGTTGTGTGTCTATGTCTTATATGTATTTATATAATCCATATAAAATAGATAGTGAAAGTCATTCATTTCAGTAAGATGCTTAAGAGATAAGGCTAGCCTTGTCTTTTGTCGGTCATAATCCAGAGATTTTGGGTTGTGATAATAGTTATCAACATAACTAGTTATAAAAAAGTCACTAACAAGCAAGCTCTCGATTAATTAGACAGTTGATTAAAGAAAGGTCACAAACATCAATAGGATTTACATGCCTAGAAATATCTGATATGGCATTTAGAGGTGTCTAACGAGTTGGGTTGGGTCGATTCGCGAATCAAATCGACCTGACCCATCAAAAACCGAACTTGAACCAGTCTGATAAACTATTCACATAGGCCGGACCAATTCTGGATCCATATAAACGGGCCAGACTAGTTTTAGATATTTAGAATCGATAACCCGATCCAAAATCGATCTGGCCCATGTGACCATTGACCCAGCGGTTCAGGCCAGTTCAACCCGCGAATAAAATAAAAAAATTGAAAAAAGGTAGCAACCCGTTGGTTCACTGTGTGAACCTACGGGTTGAACCAAAACCAGTCCGGAATCGAAATCGTTTCTGAATCAAAATCAATCCGGACCGACCTGCTACTGTTTACTTTTTGGTTCTAGGTCAGTTTCAACAAATATAAACCATGAAATCGACTTGGACCAGCCCGTTATAGCTATTGATTTGGGTCGATTCTGCCTTTTTTAGTTCTTTGACCCGGCCTGGCCCGGTTCAAAATCATCGGGTTGGGCCCGTTAGACACCTCTAATGGTATTAAGAGAGAATGTGGAGTGTGTTTATCATACTTGAAGATATGATATAGTAAGAAAGAAGCATTGAGACTTATATTTGGAGATTCGACACTATCATACAGGACACTCCCATTTTATTGTCATGTGTTGGAGGACAAAAATCCAGGTTCAGTAATAGCTTTCTAAAAGGATGACAAAGATAACTTCTTATATTTTTTTATGTCTCTTGGTTTGTGTATGCATAAATTTTAAAATCACATTAAACCTGTAATTGTTGTTAATGCTTTTTTTAAGGATAAATATAGGGGAACATTATTTCTAGCAGCAGCCCTTAATGAAAATGACTAAATCTTTCCACTTGTCTTTGATATTATTGATTCGGAGAATGATGTTTTGTGGGAGTGGTTTTTTACGAAGCTGCGTGAAGCCATATGCCCTTTAAAAGATTTAATGTTTATTTTGAATCGAAACAATAACATTGTGAAGGGAATTAACTCAGTCTTTTCAGACATAGTTCACAGTTTTTCTACCTATTATATATCTAATAATGTTAAGGCAAAATACAAGTTACGAGCATGAAAGACGAACACACTCATGCAAGCATATTTTCAAGCTATAAAAGTATATCAAGTGATGAGTTTAATGAATATATGGTTAGTTTGAGGGTTATGCATCCGTATCCAGAGGTAGCCAATTACTTAGAATATGGGATTATGGTTTATAAATGGACGAGATTACAATTTTCAGCTCGTTGGTATGATATAATATCTATAAATAATACCAAAAGTATGAATGCATTACATAGAAACGTTCGCTCACTTTCTATTATAGCATTCGCTGAATACATTAGGTCAGTGTTACAAAAATGGTTTTACAAACATAGAGAGATAGTTGTTGGAAGAGATAGATTACTGACAAAGGCGGCACAACAAAAAAATTGATGAACAAATGGAGTTGACCCGTATAACAACTATAGATCCCATTTCACAGTGGTAGTTCGAGGTAATAGATCATGGGAAAGTTGACATTGTAAACATTGAGGATAAGATTTGCAGTTGTAGATTGTTTGATCTATAACAACTTTCATGTGCACATGCTCTTGCCGTTTGTAGACACGTAAGATTATCATATAATTCTTTAACTCAACATTTTAAGCTATAGAAACATTGGTTGTAGTATATGCAAAGTCTATTCAACCGGTAAGAGACGAGATAAATTAAGTTATACCTTTAGAATTGAGAGAAATTAATGTCAATCCACCTAAATTACTTGTGCCTTCTGGATAATTGGGTTATACCCTCATAATTTATGTATGTGTTATTACTTGTTTTACTATATATTTTCTATGTATGTGTTATAATTGTTGCCATCATTATAATTTCTATTGTTTTTCATAGTTATTTTTTATTTGCTTTGTATTTTTGGTTTCTTTTTCTTAACTTATTTTATTGGTGTACAATTTAGTGACTTATATTTCATTGTATAGATTGGTGAAGAAACAAGATTATACCCTATAAGAAACGGTGAAGAAATGGTGGATCCTTCTTTTTGTTGAGAACGAAGTTAGATCAAATCAAATGCGAAATCGTAGATATATTTGTTAAATGAAAATCTTGTATAAATAAGAATTTAATTATTATCTTGACTTGTATAAAGTATATAAATAATTTTTTTAATATTATAATAGATTATATAAAACGAGGCTATGTTTAACTTGTGAAAGAACTGATTTTAGAATTTATGTATCTACATTAATAATGTTAATTCGTCATTGTCAATATTGTTAATTCATGTGGAATTAATCTCTATTGAATAAATAGGCTAAGATTTATTGTATAGGATATATAACTTTAATAAGTGATAGCGATAAACTAGTAGATATGTATACATATCTGGACGTTGAGAGTGTATACCATCTTTTGGGAGCTCGTATGTTATTGATATCACAAAGAAATGGCATGATAAAATAATTATTCGTAAACATTTTGCACCTGGGCATTGTGCATTGCTTTTTACACCAAAATTAGACAATAAATAAATAAATAATATAAAAACAAACAGAATTTAATAAATAATATGAAAAACAGAATTTAAAAAAAATAATGTGAAATAAAAATAAATAGAATTTAAAAAAATAATATAAAAACAAACAGAATTTAAAAAAATAAATAAAAACATTAAAAAAGAATATGAAAAAAAAACAAAAAGAATTTAAAAAATAAAAAATAAAAAACGAAAAAAAGAGATGCAATTGCACTACAACGGGGCGCTACATTGCAAGCGCACCCTAGCCAGCTATAAAATTTTTTTTAGTTTTATTTTTTATTTGTTTCCTTCTTATCTTTCGTAAACCTCTATTCTTCTATTCTATACATTCATCTTCCACACTCACACCCTAACATTTTACACGAGTTTAATTTAATCCCATATCTCTACACTATGTTCACCATTTACACTTCAAGGAATTGCCAACACACTACAATATACTTCCTCATCTTCTTCTTCATTTTCTTTTCCCCCTCAATTTCCTCAACCACATAAATAATGTCCATACCCATTTTCCATCTTTTCAATTTACTACTTTGATGCACAAAACAAGAAAGAGTTACAAGACCCAGATTAATATCATTTTAATAATTAAGTTTTCTTGGTCAACTACAGATTAATTTAATCATAGTTATGGTAATTCTCGTCGGATTACTTTAGTATGAACAGTGGCTGAATGTGACAATAGTAATTCTCTTGGAGTTGAATTGAAATTTGAGTCCTGGGAGTTTCTTGTAGTCTGGTTGTGCTTGTTTAGATTGAAATACTAATGTATGTGCCTAATGGTAGGTAATTGCATTTGATAAAGAGAAGTTTTGAGGAAAGGGTATAATCTATAAGGTGAGGATTGAAAGTTCAGAGATTGTGTAATTCAAGGGATGAATTTGTTGTAGGAAAATGAAATGAAAAGACTATGGGAAGTGTGTAAAAGCAAGTACACAATAGCAAAACTCTTCATCACGATTTATTTCAGAGGCGACGAAAAATCGATTTGAGAAATCTATTATTAGGCGAGTGAGGCTTAAAGAACGTGGTATTGATGTAAACCAGATCACGGGTGCTATTCCAGATTTAGATTATCAAATCTTGCAACATCAGTGGGAGACGTTTGTCCTCAACCAAAAGTGGCTATCATGACTGCTATAAGGGAATTCTATGCTAATGTAACTAAAATGAGTGGTCGGGTGTCATTTTGTCCTGAGAAGTGAATTAGTACGAAGCATTCATGATAATAATTTTTATCAGCTCAGGCTCCCCCTGTTTATGACTAGCCCAATTTGTTGAGTTGGTAGATCTAGATATGATAGCAGAGGTTATTTGTACCAAACTTGTTTGATGAACAGTAATACATGGGGTGAAAGCTCATTTTTCGACTAAGAAATTAACAGTTGAGATGATTTTATAGTACTATTTTGTATGTTCGAAGTTTAACCCAATATCACATTTATCTGAAATGACTAAAGAACGAGCTTTAATATTGTATGCTATAAAAATTGGCTTATTAATCAATGTAGGATAATGGATATCCGACATCATCTACTTTATCCCAAATAATTTCTATATGGGGCTGACATTTCCATCGCTGATCACGGAGCTCATCGTGATATTAGGGGTTAATACATCTGGTGAGGAGGTCTTATAACCAGAATCTATTATTAACAGTCGTTCAGTTCATCGAATTAGAAGGTATGAAGCATCTACAGGACTCGAGACGAGCTCCACTCGTTCACATCATTCATGTCTACAGTGATGCATGTTTGAGATGGAGACTAGTATTTGACAGTGTCAACACGACCTTGCAAAGATCAAGGAGTAGCAGAGTTATAAACACGAGTGACTTCAATCTTTGGAGTAATCGATACGTTGTATGGGAGTTTAGTTCAGTATTAATATGTCACAGACTCCACTGATGTCATCTCTTCTACCACATCTACAACCATTAGGGGCATCATCGTTAGTACCAGAACTTGACGTCAGTGATGATAAAGAATAGGTTAGGGGGATTAGGTTATTTTTTCACATCATTTTTTTCTTTTTTTTTCCTTTTAAGTGAGCCTTGTTCGAGACTAACAAATTATAAGTTTGGGGAGATTTGATTAGTCAGATTACATTTATGTTTTTTAACTTATATTTTGCTTATTTCTAAGTTATTTTAGGTTGTTTTATTGATTATTTGATATTTTTGTGATATAGGGTAATTTTTCAAGAGAATGCCTAAGTGTGTATTTTGGAACCATTTTGTTCAGTTTTTGTAAAATAGGTATAACTTTTTCATTATCAATAATTTACTTAATGTTATTCATTTTAAATTAATCTGTTACAGTTAAATAGGTTATGATTTATCTATATATGATATATGACTTTAACAGGTGACAACAATAAAGTATTAAATACGTGCACATATCACTACAAATGAATTTTGAATAAAATAAATTCATAATAATTTAAAATGACTATACTATATATTTATAGCCATTTTTGTTCTAAAAATTGAACTATCATCCAGTCCAAAATTAAATATCCGCCCTAAGCATAAATTTTGAATATACATAAAAACAAACATCCCACAATCACCAGATTTCGGACGCTAATTGGAGATACCATTTATCAGACGCTTGTACATAAATGGTATCACAACATCTACAATGCCTGCATCTCATAATAAAAATAAAATTAATATATACAAAGGTTCTAACGCTCTCCTAATCTCATTATTGGAATGACCATTTGGCACTGAATCATAAACAAAGATATATCGACTCAAAAAATGAACGGCACAGGCAATCTAATGTTCCTGCCATACAATCCATATAATATATAAAACATCACAGGTAACCCAGGGTTTAAACAAACTACCCTAGTGTACAAAACTCTGTACATCAGTATCTGAATAGAATCCCTCATATGGCAGATGATTGGCATAGAATCTCGTCTATACAATCTGAAGTAACATATGCATGTATATAATACATTCGTTAATTTCATATATTTTATTAATGTTTACATATGGGTTAATGATGATGAACAAAACTTACACAAAATATGGTTGGGGCCGTAGTCCAATGCTATAAAAATATGGATCCAAATGCTAACTGTTAGCGATCTAACATGTTAATGCACTTATCAATATACTGTCGACAAAGTAAAAATACAAATATTAATTATAATATCGTTTAAATTTTATACAAAATAATACATATTATATATTTACGGTATCCTTTAACTATGATTCTGTTATATTTATAACATTAAGCCAATGGATAGTTAATCGTTTGATATTGCCATCAATGTAGTTTTTCTCATTGGCAATCCATGAATTGAAAAGAAAGAATAAGTCATCTAAAATAAGCACTTGAGTGCACATTTCATAGTTGATAGCTCGTCTATATCATGATTTGTCCTTTCTAATGGGATTCGATCGAATGAATAGAGGAATTTTTTTGAATGAACTATTGAATTCGATTGAATGAACCAAGGTTCATTTAAACGAATCCTTCAACATCTCAAAACGTTAGAGAGCTTTCATTTTATTATTCGAACGAATCGATCTATTCGGTCGAACGATCACCTTTCGTTCGAACGAATCTAAAGCAAAAAATTTTTTAGGAAGCTATCAAAATATCGTTCGAACGAACCAACCCATTTGTTCGATCGACTTAATTGAAATTAAAAATTTCACTTCGATCTTTCCCTGAATTAAAAAATATCATTAGGGTCCCATTTAAAATAAAACTAACTTTTAATTATATTGATATCCCTACATTTATGACTTCGAAGCTCAACTTTAACCAACTTAAACCCTTAATTTAAATATAGAACCACGACGTCATATAAATCTTTTATGAGATGGGTACAATTATAGATATAAGAAAAATAAAAAATTATCATATTACTATTGAGACTTAGACATAGAATTCGCATAAATAATAAAAGTCACCAAATCACCAAATCTCATAATTAATAATCTTAATAAATAAAAATATGATATTTATTAATTTAGAATTATTAATTCATTCTTATAACTAAATAATACGCTAAAATTGATAATAAAGTTAATTAAAATAATTAAATTAAATATTATAATGATAATAACATATTTCATACTAATTCTTATATTTATTACATATTCATTAATAATGTTAATTATATAATTCTAAAAAGTATTACATAATTTTATTTATTTATTATATATAAAAATTTTTGCCTCCTATTTAATTACATATTTTAGAAATTATTGTCTCCATTATTATTATTATTATTATTATTATTACAAAATCAATCAATCAATAAATATTATTAAAATTTAAAACAAAGTAATTTATGTAGTAAAATTTTTTTTACTATCTATTATTAAAATTACTCTCAACTAATAAAATAATATTACTAATATAAAAAAATTTTAGTCAAAAAATAAAATTAGACAGTTCTATATACACTTTCACAAAATTCGCATAACATAACTATTCTTCTTCTTCAAAATATAACATCAACCATAATTTTATAAACTTAAACAGTAAATAATCCATTCAATCACAATTTTATATTTAAAATACAAATAATTTATAAAATAAATAATTATTAAAGTAATATTTCATGCTTACTTTAGAAAATATTGGTGAAATTTTTGATAATGATCATCTATGTAGTTTAAAATAAGATAGAAGTAAAAAGAACGAAAGAATTGGGTTTAGTTAGGATAAATAAAATAAAGGATAATTTAAAAAATATGATTTTTTTAATAGAAGTATTTTAATTTTAAAATGATAATATAGATTATTTTTAATTAAAAATTTATTTGATAAATATTTTTGAATTAATAATATATTTAATAAGTAATTTTAATTAAATCCTTATAATTTATTTATATATCTAAAGTCATTTTCATATGATAATCAAATATTCGAACAGAGGAGATAATGACGTACTTTTATATTATATTAAATTACGTTATATTATATTATATATGTTATTTATGATTGGGTGATAGTTACAATTACTTTAAAGAGCGTGCTATTATCACTACGTTATCTCATTTTTTGTCAAATTAAGACGATAAATAAAAATATATAAATAAAATTTATATATTTTATTTTATTTATCACTTGGATTTAACAAAAATCTAAGTAACCATATAATATCCCCCTTTTGGGAAGGAACCAAACCAAATAATTGATAAATATAATGTAATATAAAAAAGATAAAAAATATAAATATCATAGGCTTATGATGATCCATCATGTCTCAAAAATATTATCTCAATTTTTTTCATTGATGTGGCGTATTTTGATTGGTTCTCATAATTTTCGTGGACAAGCTTTGCATCATTTCGTATGTGTTCAATTATTCTTTACTTTTGTTTGATGCACTTAGAAATTGGAATATTAACGAATGAAATGGGTCAAAAGTCTCTACAGTTTAACGTATTAGATTAATTATTTTAATAATTTCAAAAATATTCATTTAAATCTTAATTTATTAATATTTAACAATATTTTAATAAAAAATAAATATTTTTAGTATAAATCGTTGTTATGCTATCACAAAACTACGTAAACCTTTCAAAAGAAAAGAAAATTGTTACGACTTTGTAGAATAATAATAGCTAGACCCGAGATTTGGTAAGTAAATATTATTTATTTATTTATTTTATGATATATTTATAATATAATACTTATTAATATTTATAATAAAAAATATAATTTTATTTATTTTATGGTATATTTATAATAAAATATTAAATGAAATGTAAATTTATTTTATTTATGATCAAATGCATGAACCACAATATTAAATAGAGTGACAATTTCAAATTTGTAGATCAAAAAATATAATATACTATTATTATATAAATAATAATATATTAATAGATAGTATATTATAAAATAAATAATAAACATTATTGTTTATTT
>JAVXUL010026880.1:0-11603 GCA_035590515.1 Trichilia minutiflora
TAATGTATGTAAATAAAGAATAATTTCTTTTATTAATAAATATAAAGTTTATACAAGATCAAAAGCCTTGAAACCGACAACACGAATGGTTTATAGGCATATACACTAACAAGGGCGTCCAGGTCCTTTGCTGTCTCAGTGGTCAGGGGAAAGGGGTCTTCAATCTCAAAAAGAGGTGGGTCCTCTTTCCCCCATTTTAGGCCTTCTGTTACCCTGGATTTTTGGATCTTGCCCGCCCCTTTGGTTGCTTCGGGGTCAACTGCCCTCCTATATTTTGTCCCAAAACCTGGGCAGCTGAGACATCTTTCACACGGATTAGGACATCTCTGGGTTGCTTATCTACAGTGCGAAGAACGGAATTAGTCTTTTTTTTCTTCCTCGCCTCTTCCCGGTTGTCCTTCAAGGGTTTTTTGCCCTTATCCTTTGTCAGGGCCAAGTCATCCTTTGTGAGACGCTTCTGGCTTTTCTCCCTGGGCACCTCCTTGAAAGAAATGTCTTTTGATTTAGGGCGCTCCACCTGCTTGCCCCCCTTCTCAAGGATCTTCTTCAGATCCTCTTTCATGGGCCCCTTGTCCTTGTCTCCAGGGGTTTTCGATTTGGGGTCAGTAGGCTTCACCCCCTTTGACCTCTGCTTCGAAAGCAGCCCCGTCAAAACGTCTGCTACTTTCTACTTCCTATCTGCCACAGTGCTCTCCCTACCCGCAGCTGCACAAGTATAAAGAATATGTTTAGGAAACAAATCAGACGTGATTTCAAGTAATTAAAGCTATGTGAAAAAGATTTTACCTTTGTTCATGTGAGTCCTGATTTTTGTCAACTCACTCTTAGTTGTCGCATTTGACAGCAGGCCAAATTTCACCTGAGCATCTGCGCTCAAGAGAGCTCTCACATCCATCGACACCAAGGATTCCACTCTCCTGACCACGTCAGTCGAGATCGACAGCTGTTCACGGCCAATCTTTGCATAAGGAGAGGTCAGCTAAGATTATTTCATACATGAAATTCTCAAAATTCTTAAATATTTTTACCTGATTCCTGGAAAGATATGGGGATGGCATCCTGAGAAGATTCTGCCAGTTCCCAGTCACAACAAACCAGTGGTCCTTCCAGTCTTTATTGCAAGAAGGACTCCTCTTCAGCTTTGGTTAGAACCCTAGGCAGATTTGCAGATAATACCACCCCGAATACTGGCTGGTATTTTTCTTGAGGGTATAAAAGTATAACATCTCATCTAGGGGGACAGGAGAGCCGACATCTACCTTCAGCACGAACAGACCCCCCAAGACCCTCCAACTGTTCAGGGTCAGTTGGTATGGGAGAATCTTGAAAGCCTCAAACATTCGGACGAAGTAACTTTGAAGAAGGAATCTAACCCTGAGCAGTAGGTGTTCTTCGTTGAAGGCCACCTCCCATGGCCTCAGAACGCTCGTGATCTCCTTACTCCTGGGAACTTGGAGCTTCACGTTCTTAAGAATATTATAGATCTGGTGATAAGTCTGAATATCCGCCTCAGTAATGGTGTAGGGGAACCAGTTTGCTTTGTTGGGTCCCCTGGCTTGAGTCTACCTGGTGGTATTCATTTTATCATCCCCTCTCTCATGGGTGGGGGTGGCTACATGGGAGGACTCTCTCCAATGCGCAACATTCTTTGAATCTCTTTTGTCAGCCATTTCTTCACAAAACTTCAACAAAAACCTATAATAAAAAACACAAAAGCATAACAAGAACAAGGAAACCACGAAGGAAAGAAAGTAAGAAAGAGAAATCTGTCATGTGGCAAGATCTCAGCCAAGCATTTAAAATCTGCCCAGGATTCGAGGAGCCGCCTGCTCAGAGACAGTTGTTGACAGCTGACTGATAGTTGTCAACAGTTGTTGACAGTTGTGAGATGACTTTTGATGGGGGTAGTTAATGAGGATGGAATAGAGACCCAGGCAGGACACGTCATCAATAAGCTAATAGAATCCGTTAAAGGAAAGAGACAAGGCCTCAGTGATCAGGAAGCTTCTATATCATGCCAACCATCCTAGTGGTTGACTACCCTACCAGCCAAACCGAATTCCTAGAGCTAGAGCGCTCCCCACCTGGGATGATTCATCTCAGGCAAGATTTTCTGGTGCAAGCTCTACGAGTCTCACACTAGAAACTGGGGGACTAGATGTTTGGGGGAAATGCAGGAGTGACACATGGATGCTCAATCAGCAAAACACGTGGCAGGTATCTAAATGTAACCCCAATCAGTCCCCGTCTCAGGTAACCTGAATTCCAGGAGAATCAGTGGCACCTCAAGATTTTCTCCACCTCAAGTGACGAGAAAACAGGGACTCCTTCTCAGGTTTTTCGTAGTCATCAACAGCACACCTCAGGATTTCCACCATCTCAGGTGATAAAAAAATAGGGACCTCTTCTCAGGATTTTCGTAGTCATCAACAGCACGCCTCAGGTATCTAACCGCTGAAGTTTGTAGACAACCTCTGTCCCAGGAACCAAGATAGCTTCCTAGAGAAATCACCCCAGGCCGGGACTTCTGCCACAACTTGCAGGCAATCCTTGACTAGGGTATTAGCAGATACGTGCCCCCTCCACTCAAAAATGGAAATGATTGATAGACAATTGGCCCATTAAATGCACTTGTCCCATCCTCTGACCATTTTCAAGTAATGGGATGGTGTCAGGCTTGCAAAACTGTAGATGTGTCAGCATCATTAATGAAATTCGACCGTACACTGCCCCATGTTAGACATCACATTCTTTCCATTCTCTGATATCAAGTCACTATTTTGGGAGCAGTATATAAGCAGACATTTTTCAATAGGGGGGACTTTTTTAGCATTTTCCTGATTTCTTCGCTTGTGGAGCTTTAAGATTCGATATTTTCATTTCTACACACTTAGATGCTTGGAGAGATTTAGCAAAGGGGATTATCTCCATTCTTTCTTGACCTTCTCCGTTGGGTAATTTTTGCTCATTTTCTTTCATTTTTAACCATTTTCTGACTTCTTTTTGCTGCCATCACCAGAAACACATTTTCTTTCTCCACTATTTTTCTGACTTAGGCATCAGAGTTTTCTTGTCGAAAACCCTTCCCGGCATTACACCGAAGCTGTTACTTTCTTTGCAGGCTTAGGAGGTGAAGCTTTGCCAAAAACAGTTACATTTTTAGTCGCCTTTCAGTGTGAAAAATCACGTTTGACAACAGCCATGTCACTCTCACACCTTACCAGCTGAGTCATTTCACGTTGGCCGGAAGGAGGGTTCACGAACAATTCTTGCACCAATAATTTATAATATTACCATCAATTAACATAATGTCTAAGTGAAAGACATCTAAGTCTTAAGCTTGTCAAACAAGCTTTCAAATAGTAATTTGATAAAATGATAAGTTTGTCCCTTATTAAATAATTTAATATCAAACTTGCCCTAAAGCTAGTCAAACCAATTTTGACCAACTTTAATTAATTTTATTTATATTCTAAAATATTAATGAATTATTATAACTTACTATAAGTTATATTTGAGTTAGTTTATCAAGCTACCAAAACCGTTAAACTATTTAACATGTAAACAATTTATGATTTTCGGTCGATTGTTATTACTGAGAGTGCTAGCCCTGTTAGCAGATAATAATAAATATTTCTCCCTCATATTTAGGAAGAAAACAAAAGCATTTTTTATTGTAACTTCTTGGGTTCATTGTAGAGTTAGCCGTGAGTTGAAATCGATTTCATTCTAAACTCTTTGAATATCCAACGACTATAGTTGGCATCTGACAATGCATCATATTCACTAAATCACAATGAAAAAAAATTTTATTGAACCTTTTAATTCTAATTATATGTACCATGTAGATAATATTCCTCTATTGTTTAATCCCGACTAAGTTAGGGTTCACAGAAAGTCAAAATCCTAAACTAGATATCTGTATAGATTATCAGTCATTTTGTACTGAACTCGTCACTATAAACTCTTTCATATGATATTTGTCATTACCTAATTGGGTTTAGTGCTTTAGCCATTTACTGATGTCTATCTGGGAGCTCGAATTTTGATCAAGCCAACGATAACTCAAATATAATATATCGAGTTAACGGATCCCATATTGCAGTCATTTATATCCCGATATAAATAACTCATGATCAAATCAACTTCTTATACAAAATATGATTAGTCCTGTACTTATACTCATATGAATCGTATAATCTATATCTGATAACGATTATGACGTCTCAGAGAAGTATACCGCACACTAGTATAATTTAAAAGACGAATCATTGATCGCATACATTCTATGTGATTCATTATTTTTTTGATCATGTTCAAAAACAGTTTTTTAACTGTTAATCCATACTAATGTCCTAATGACGTGATTATCATATCACCTGTACTAATATAACATCTCGGGTCAAAGAAGTATGTCGCACACTAGTACAATTTAAATGACGAATTATTGACTGCATACATTTTGTGTGATTCATCATTTTTTGTCACGTTCAAAAAATAGTTCTCTAACTGTTAATCCACACTAATGTTCTAATGACATGACTATCATATCACCTACACTAATATCATCTTATGATATTCATCGAAGATATTTAGTATGTCTACTCTACAATGTCGATACCCATTCGATATTTTATATATAAAGAACAATTTAGATAATCTAATTTTATGGTATTTATATATATACTCAATTCGTTAGTATGATAGAAAGAGAAAGCAGTATACATATATAAACAACAATAATTTTTTTATTAATATACATATATAATACATATATATACAATGATACATTAAAATATACCCTAAAATCGATAACAAAAATGATTTCTAGGACATACTACACTAACAAACATTTCATGACTGGTTGAGTAGAACCTCTGGCCAAGTAAAGATGCTAGTCTTTATGAAACCTATTCGTAAGTCACAACAGAGGAAACTTTACTTTATCAAAAAAAGATCATTAAGTTTTTTTTCAGAGTTGCATCGGTAGGTTGTTAATGTTAAATGAAAAGAATTATTACAAAATTGTACTGACAAGTTTTCAAGATTATGAAAAGAAAATTAAAGCCCAAACGAGTGATATTTTATTTTACTAAAAAAAAGAATCGTTATATTGTTGTCAGTTACAATCAAAGAATAACTACTAAAAGTAATACAAGTTGTATTAGATATAGTGTGTACAAAAATAGCTATGCAAGTATTATAACAATATTTACAAGTCTTTTATGTTATCTTCCGTTGAGGAGGAGGATATTTCAACGACTGTGTTAGGAAGTTGGAAGTTAAGAGCATTGATGCCCTCATCTGCAGTTACAAAAGGCCGAGGATCGAGAATATGAGTGTTAATGACAGCTATCTTAGAGTTTTAACCTATTTGGAGGACTTTAATTTGTGCCTTAATTTTTAGTACTTTCCCCTTATCAACATCCATATCCTCTTTGAAAGTAGAGGTATTAGAAGAGAGAGGTGGAGGGTGTGCATTCAAAGTTTCAGAGACTTCACGACCTAGTAGATTAAACAATTAACTTAGGTCTATAGATCCACACTTTATTGACCCTTTTGTCATAGTAAACCTTTAACTATGATGGGACTTCGTTCATTTCACCCCGAAGTCTTTCTAGAGTTTTATACACCCCCTTGTGATAAGTTGTTAAAGTTTTATATTCATCATAAAACTTTAGGTACTTAGCCTCTGCAACATCATTATCTGCCTTCATCACCTTTATCTACTCTCTCAGCCTCTTATAATCCCTTTGGAAGGTTTGATAGATATCAGAGAGCTTATTAACCTACTTGACAGACTCAACTTCTCCCTTATTAGATTTTCATTCGATTCGGACAAAGTCTGGATGTTTGTCTTAGCAGTTATGGTTCTAGTCTCTAAAGCTTTTTTCTCTTAGGCTCACTGAGATTTCTTTGCTTTCAAGGCTAACACTTTGACGTCCAACTCTACCTTCTCTTTGGTTGTAGCCTCTGAAGGCTCAGATGAAAGAATTCAAGAAGGGGGTGAATTAGATTTTTGAGCTTTTATACAAATTAAAATGCTTTTCATGCAAGTGAATTTAATGTAGAAAGTAAATAATAAGGGAGAAAAAAGAATGTACAGATAATTTTTATAGTGGTTCGACTACAAGTTTGCATCCACTCTTCTCGGCTGAATCCACTCACACCAAGGATCATTAAATTTTAGTTTTTATGGGTCAAGAGAAGCTCAGATTCAACTTCTTCTTGAATGGTGAAGGGCAACCAATAAATACAATTTATTTGATTCAGGTAAAGTGTAACCCAATACAGATATTTCTTAAAACGGATGAAGAGAAACCCAACAACAAATCTGATAAAATCAGAGTGTTTACATGAAAACTCTCTAACAGAGTATATTTATAATTTGCTCAAGCTTTCTCTCACTAGAATTAATACAGGTAGAAGACAGAGAGAATTAAGATGGATATGCAGAGGAATGTTTTTCTCAATATAGTGCTCTGAATAAATTTTTCAATAACCTTATTTTCTTTACATAATCGATTATATTTATATCTGCATTAGTTCATCTCAACGGCTCTTTGAATCCATCATTTATGATAGCATTTAATGCTTTGAAATTAGTCATTGTAGTGTGCAGTTCGTGTATATATCGATACTTTTGATCTGTGTATCGATACTTTGCTGAAGCAGTTTCATATATCGATACTTCCTTACGCATAAAATTTTGGTTTCGTCAACGTATCGATACTTACCCTTAAAAGTGTCAATACTTCATTTCTTGTATAATGCATGTATCGATACTTCTTTTTTCATGTATTGATACTTAATCCATTTTCACGCTGCTTAATCCATTTTCACGCTGCTTCGACTTTCTTCGCACTAGGGTATCGATATTTTCTATTCCTTCCAGTCATATATCGATATTTCATCCAACATGTATCGATACTTGCCCTTTGATATATTGATACGTAAATAACTCTATACATGTATCGATACTTCATCCTTTATGTATTGATAATTTGTTTTTTTGGAGCATCATGTATCGACACTTGCATTCTTATGTATTGATACTTTGGCCAGTTTCTTGTAAATTCAATACCTTTCTCAACACAAAAATTAAAAGTGTAATATGACCATTTTAAATTAATTTCAAGGACGAATTAAACATTGTAAAATTTACACATATTATGACTTTAAACAATAATTCAAAAATTATTGCATAGTTAACTCATTTTCACAAACAAATCTATAATCCATCTATCAATTTTGTTTAATAAATTAAAATCAGTATCAACATTATTTAAGCTTAATTGCATCATCAAAAACATAATATAATCTACAGCCTCTTGCACTTTGGCAATGGTTTTTTACACTTTCTTGTTAAGTTTTTTCATCGTGCTCAAAGTCTGTTCCTAAACCAGCTTTACATTTTTTAGATTTCTTTGGAATAGGTCTATTATGAAAGCGTTCTAGCAAAGATGGAGTGGAAAAAGAGTTCAATAAATAAAAGGTGGGAAAAAAAGTTGTGTAAAAAAGAACTTACTCGATGGGCCTATAGATCCATGTAGTCTATGGCCTCCAGAGGGTCGCTTTTAGTCATCTCCTTACCTTTATCTAAGGAAATCCATTCCTGGATGCAATTGATGTGAAGAAAGAGATAGCTAAACTAGCCTCCCTTTTTCTTAAGGAGGTCTAATGTAAAATCCCAAGAATTATATAGGCATTCCTTCCCTGAGTTGACTTTGATGCTTACTGATCATTAGCAGGTATTTCGTCCCTGTCTCTCTTCGAAACGACTTAACTTATAGCCTCCCTTTTCATTAAAAACTTGTGAACGGTTCTCTTTTGAATTCTTGTGAGCTCTTGATCCCACAGTTGAAGAGGCCTGCTTACTGCCCCCTTCGTCGATAAACTTTTTCTCCCGTCAGACAGTGGGCGATAGTAAGGTTTTTATGAACCTCCTTCTGACCTATCTTTAAGGGCCTTTTGCCTTTATAGGGATGCTTTCTTTGAGCCTTTGTAAGGTTCTTAAAGGATAAGGCAGAATCCTTATCCTAGCTTGCGCCTTTTGAGCCTTTTACTGTTGATACCCCTGAGTTTATAGTGGTTGCCTTAGCTGCCCCCTCAAAGAGCAACCTTTTCAAAATATTAGTTGTCCTCTATCTCCATTTAATCATGGATAATTAAGTCTCAATAGCTGCATAAAATAGAAAATGGCATCAAGAGAGTTCAAACAACATTAATCACTGAGAGGCTGGTTAGGAGAGAACTCACCTTTGTCTATATAGGCCTTAGCCTTAGTGAATTCACTTCATGTCATCGTGCTTGTTACTAGATTCAATCTTATCAGACTTTTGACACTAAGGAGAACTTTTATATCTATTGTCTAGAGGGATAATAACTTCTCGACAACACCTACGAGGATGTTTGGTTGCTCCTTTCCTGCATTTGCACAGAAAGAGCCTAATTGTTAGAAATATAAAGTTATAGGGAAGTATATGGTAATTTTCATAAAGTAAGATACATTTATTTTTTAGAAGAAAGAAGGGATAAACCATAAGGAGGATTCAACCCAATTTTCACTGGCAAGGAACTACTAATCCTTCCAATCCTTATTGTATAAAGGTTCTTTTTGAATTTGAAGATATACCTTTAGCATACTTACAGGTAATATAACCCTGGGTATTAGCTGGGGTTCTTTTTGATGTTGTATAGATGCAATATCTCATTTGGAGTGGGAGCAAGGCTTTTGGCGTTATCCTTCAGCACGAATAGGCTGCTCAGGATCCATCAACTATTGAGAGAAAGCTGATATGGAAGGATTTTCAAGACCTCAAAGATCCGAGCAAAATATCTTTGAAGAGAAAGGTGAGCCCCAAGCAAGAAATACTGTTCATTCAAAATGATTTCTCTTGACATGAGTGCGCTTGAGGTTTTCGTAGCTATTAGCATGAGTAGGTAAACGCTGTTGGGGGTTCCCCAACACCTGTCCTTAAACGGTTAAGTCAACATCTATTATTATTGAGGGGTACCAATCTGTTTCTTTGGGACCCTTGAGATGAGCTTGCTCAGTGGTATTGCCTCCATCGTCCTCGTTCTCCTAAACTTGAAAGGGAACATAAGTGGTTATCATATTACTTTGGGCTGCATCGCTTTGGGTGTCTAAGTTGGCCATTTTTTTGTAAATGAACTATAAGTGTTATTAATGCCATAAAACCCAAAAAAATTAAAAAATTACAGAAGTTAAACATTATTCAACTAAAAGGCATCCAAGTTTCACCCTCAACAAAAAACACGGAAACCTAATAACTCCACAAACCCCAAAACACCAAAAGTACCAAAATACTCTCCTTAAAAACCCAAAAATAGCTTTTCCCCTCCCTCCTATAAAATTTTCAATCTTATTACCATTCATACAAAATCCCTTCTTACAAAAAATAGAAAACCCAAAGCCTAAAAATCAAACCCAACAAGGAAGAAACATATATCGAACTACTAGAGAAAAGATGGAAGACAAACTAATCTAAAACGTTAATGAGCTGCTAAAGATTGATCATTGAAGGTTAAAGGTGAAGTCATGGAGAAGAATCGAGCAAGAATGCAATTATCATAGGGAAAGAGTAGCTAGATGCAGAAAATGGCAATAAATTTGTTTTAAAAACTCAAAGAATGAGGGAAAAGAAAAAGGGGCACTATTTATAACGGTGAAGTTCTTACCCCTACTGTTGATTCGTGGATGGTCCATATGAGGCTATGTAGATTCTCCCTATCATTAGAGTATTTAATTCCAAGGTATATTGGATAACTGACTTGATATATAATGCCACATAGCTTCCCCCTAAACTAAGGCATTTAATGAGGAAATAAATCAATAGGGCATGGACAGACGTGAAGCTGCATAGAGATGACAGATGGCTGCTAAGTAGTTAATGATAAGTAGATAAAGAGACTAGGTCACGACACAATAACCCTAGCATTAAGGTCTTAATCAATAAGGGTCATCAATAACAAGACAGTGTCGCCAGTATGCTAGTTATTTCATTAAATGAGAGACTTTCCTCCTTCAAATTTGAAGAGGAAAACCCTAATTGCGTGTAAATAGGCAGTCCCCAAGAAGTCACATCATCGAGTGTTAGTTTTTAACAATAGTTACCAGGATTTATGTTCAAAATTAAAAGGACTAGATATTTGGATAAAAAGTGACTAGAGAAGTCAAAAGGTCAACTTCTGATCACCGTCAAGGATGCCCTAACTGTAATGCCTGGTCTAAGTCTATCAACAATATTGTCCGCTTTGGCCCAACCTTTGGGGCCTCATGGTTTTGATTTTAGAATGGGTATCCGAGGACTTCCCAAGAGGTCACCCATCTTGGTACTGCTCTCCTCCAAGCACGTTTAACTGTATAGTTCTTGGAGTTAAACCACTACCCATCCCAAAAGGCCTTGTTGACAATTTGGTTCCAACTCTACATATATGGTCCAGTAACTTTCTCTCCCATTTCGATGTGGAATTCGGCTCATTCCTGTCGTCCTAGAAGCCTGCCAGAAGCCGCTCCTTACTCAGGCTCCCTCATTCTGACACCACTTTTTGCCCTCATCGGACCGAGATGTTACATATACCCTCGTGATCTAAGCACGGGGCTCACATCTTTTTATAGATCATTTAGGCTAAATTATATGAACCTCTTTATCTTACTTTACCACTGAGTAAGGTTGCCTTGACATTCATTCTCTCTTTATTTAAAGCTTTTTATCATTTATCCAGTCTTGAATCTTTCAACATTGCCTTTGCTTTCCCTTTCAGTCTTGTACACCCATTCATGACTTATTGATTTAAACTCTTTAGATAATTCAACCATTTCTCAACCTCTATTGTCTACACTACACTTTATCCCTCACAGCATCTAATTAATTTATTAGAATTATAATCGATTAATCACTTTATTATAAGTCACCGATCAAAATCTTGATTTATATCATAATATAGTCATATAATAAATATTAAAATTCTAACCTTTCCACTCTTTAATCTCCTAATAGAGGTTTTAAGACTTGTATAATTTATACAAGTTCTTATTGTTTGATTGTTTGCTGTAGTTGTGGTTTAGTTAAAATTATAACTTAAGAACTAAAAGATTTCGAATATTGTTTGCAGGTAGTTGAGTTATTCAGAGAATCTCATTTCTATATTTAAAGTCTTAATTAATCTATTAATTTCTTAAGATGGATCCAAAAATTAGAGACGATTTTTATCTAATAGGTGGTATTGACAATCACATGTGCTTGTCACATATTTACGGGAAATAGAAGTCATTAATGCTCCACATTTGATTGATACTAAAGTTTGTAGGGTTGGACTTTTTTAGAGAGAATTTAAGACGGATTTAAGAATATTAGTCTCCTCATTATAGTTCTTGTCTTATGGTACAGTCCTATAAAAGGTCTAGATATTAGCCAAATGAGACACAGAGGTTATTGCATCTAAATCTAAGGAGGGTAGATTATAGTTTTATGTAAAGAGTTATATACCAATATATCTATTATCACATAGGGTAGTAGAGAAAGTTTCATCACAAATGACTATTTCTTATTTAGTCTTGATCAATTTCTTCTCGTACA
>JAVXUL010026891.1:0-11602 GCA_035590515.1 Trichilia minutiflora
TCTTAAACTAACACTTCTTCTAAATCTATCTTGCACAATACTTAATTCTGTTTCCGTATTAATTTTTGGAAATTCAGTTTTTTCATTATATTTTCTGTTTAATATTTCTTTAAAGGGTTCTGTAATCCAAATTTTATTATGAAATTATTTCTTGTTTTTAATGATATGATTATTACTAAAGCAATATAAGTTTCTTATTCTAATACTCATAATTTTACTTCCTGGTAACATGTCTATGCCATTAAGTTTTCAATATAAAACCAAAGTTTTATTCATGTTGTCTTCTAGTGCTGAAATAGAAAAATTATTTATTAAGCAAAATTTTACCTTTTGATATATTAAATTTCCTTCTAATTATGCTATAATTGCTGCTTCAGGAGGATTAGTTATTAATATCATCTGATAAATATAATTCTAAAGGGGTATTAATTTCTTCTTTAAAATAAGGTTTTATGATTATTTCGATGTCTGTAAAATGGATATTTCTTATTTGGCTTTTCTGTTTATCAGGTAATTATAAAAGTAAATCCCGAAATATTTCTTTACTATATAAAGGTACTTTAATTTTTTCTTTTGAATCTTTAATATTAATAGGATATTTTAGGTCGCGATAAATATAAAATTATAATTTATACCATTTAAGTTTTTCGATGTTTATATTTTTAAACATGTGTTTAGGTTTTAGTTTTAAATCGATATATTTAATAAATATATTTATTAAATATAAATAATAAATAAAAATTGATATGCTACAAATAATATCTGGGAAATAAAGATATTAATAATTATTTATTAAATATATAAGAATAAACTCTGGCCGTCAAACCTAGCAACCTAGCAGGTATAGTCCACCAACTACTCATCGTTCTAGTCATTTTCAAACATCATTGTCCAAATCAAAACATCATTGTCCAAATCTAGACCAAAGCCCACTCGATTTGTCACCATTATCTACACTTTGCTACATTATCAATTCATATATATATATATATATATATATATATATATACGAGTATCAAAAAAATCGTTTTCAAACACCGTCCGCTAGCGACAGACGTTGATTGGTCAATGTTACATGAGACCTTAAATAAATAGTATTTATTATTATTTTTGAAAAAATAAATAAGGATGCATGGATATTCTCACGTTGGATTACTTGATAAATAATTTGTTGTCATTATATTATAAAATAAAATTAATTTTCTAATTGGGTTGTTTATTAAAAAAACATTTCAAATATTTTAATTTTTAAAATTGTATTAAAAGTAAAAAAAATTGTTAAAAAAGTTTTTTAATTTTTTTTTATGGGGGTTATTGCTCTTGAGAATGATTTTTGAGCATCTAAAAATGTTTTTTATTAGAAAATATCCAAATTTTAGAGTTTTAA
This sequence comes from Trichilia minutiflora, assembly GCA_035590515.1. Classification (NCBI taxonomy): domain Eukaryota; kingdom Viridiplantae; phylum Streptophyta; class Magnoliopsida; order Sapindales; family Meliaceae; genus Trichilia; species Trichilia minutiflora. The sequence continues at coordinate 1,388 of JAVXUL010026891.1, forward strand.
TGATGTAATCCTTTCAATTTTTTTTAAATGTTAAACTATATGAAATTCTTATTTTACTTTTAAAATTTTAAGAATCAATCCCAGAAATTCAGAAAGTATAAATCACATGATAAATAATCCAGATTCTCTTGCCGACACATTGATATGATGCCACGTCAAAACTTCAATACAAGAAAGATTCTTATCAACAAACCTTTTTTAGATGTATGATTACAATTAAAAGAAAATCAATAATTTTTCTTTATGAGTAATCAGTTTTTATATAATCTTATTTTCATGATCATATAAAATTACTATAACTTTTTTATATCATTACTTTTTCCTTATATATAAGAGATATTTGTTGTAATCTTAAGTAAGCTCGGAGAGTCTTAGTATATTCAAAGACTTGCTCATCAATAAAACCCATATTTCTACATACCTCTCTTCTCAAATAAGCCTTATATGCTTAATTTAATATTCTATTATTTTGTTTTTATGTTTTAAAATCCAGTTAATCTTTGATAAAACTGGTTTGTTTGTTTCATAGAAAATTTTATTAACCATTTATCATGAGATTTCACATAAAGAATAAGATCAGGTTTAGACAAATCAGAATAACTCTCACCAAAATCATGGTCAAAAGAACTGTCAAAATAATCAAATTATACAAACAAATGACAGAAAATCTAATCTTGAGATGTATGAATTATTAAGAACATAGAAAAAATTGATTAAGTTTGATCAAATAACTCTAAATAATTTAATGTTAGGATAATTGTAATACTTTTTATGATATTTAAATAAAATTATAATTTCTATTATGAATTGGCATTCGTTAGATAAACTCATTCAACATCTAAAAATATTATATTTAAATCATGAATCAAAATCAATACATTTTTAGAAAAATTAAAAACATTCAAAATAGAAACACAAAACCAACTTAATTTACAGATAAATTATGACCAACATTAAAACCATAATACAGATTCTAGAAGAAGTAATTTTATACAAATCACAATTAAAGTACATGAATAAGATAAAATTATTAGGTGTTATGGTTCAAACAATAAGAATATTAAATACTATAGAACAAAATCAATAAAAGATTCATTTAGAACATTATAAAGATAGTGATTCAAACCAATAAGTTTCATAGTGTATTGTATCAAGAAAAAAAGTTCATTTATCAAAAGTTATAGTACAAATTGCTTTACAACCACAATCATTTTTGATAGGGCAAAGTTTTATGTCATCAGATAAATAATCTATGGTACTTGATGAAGAAACTTGAATTTCCAAGGTTGTATTATTAGTTGAATGTGGTGTATGATAAGAATATTCTAAACAATCTAAAATTGTTAATAATTTTTGCTTGAGATTATCATCAATTTCCAAGGAATTAATTTTTCTTTTTAATTCAAGGCATTTATTTGTATAATGGTCTTTCTTGTTATATTTATAATATTGATTTGATTTTCAAGGTTTTTTATAATAAAATTGGTCTTTTTGACTTGTTTTTCTTCTAATATTTTAAAAAAAATTTGTATTTTTTATAGCATTTATGGGGTTTTTGATAGAGATTGTGACGAAATTTTGGTTTGCTATGTTTACGTGGATTTCGAATTTTTTGAATTCAAATTGTTCATACCATGTTCTTAATTCTTTTTTATTAGTAAGGTTTGTTTTTTCATTTGTTTATCTAATTTTAAAGTATTACATAATTGAAATGTGATTATATCAGTAGCTTGTATTATTTCTCCAGAAGTCATTTCTTCTAAATCAATTTAGGTCCAATCTTCCTCTTCTTGTAAGTGCATACATCTTAATATTGAATTGTTTAATATAATTTTTGTCATTGGTTTTAATGCTATCTAGACACTTTGTATGTATAAATTACTATATAATTTTGCATAATATTTTAAGTTATTTTTGTTTAATAAAGTGATAGAAAAAAATAGTTAGAAGTAAATTTTATATTTAATTCTTTTATTTTTTGTCCTAACTTAGTTTTAATGTTGAATTTCTTATCAAATTTGTAAATTATTTTTAAATCTATCTCTCCTAATTGATGATTACTGAGATTTTTATCATTACAATTGGTTTCATCATTTAGCACTAAACTAACTTCAGCAGTATTTGTATATATGATTTGATTCTATCCCTTGTAATATATATTATTTAGCCATTTTGAAAGGAATCATTTAACTAAAGTTTAAACTTAATAAGATTATATCTTAGTCTTTATAGGATTTCTAAGAATACAATGCCTATCGTCGACTAAAATCCCTACCTTCTAAGGATTTGATATTCGATAAACACTTAATGCAATTATCCTATTATTTGAACAAATATACAAAATTAACATATATAAATATTATGAATTACCAGTTATACAATATTATTTTAATTTGTTATTTATATAAAAAATTTGTATCCCTAAATTACTAAACCCTTTTGTTTTTAATCTTATTATTAAAATACAATGTAAATATTATAATTTTAAATGAAAGAGGAGTCTCATAAATCTAATACGCAATTTAATTAAAAAATACAACCAAATTCTTATTGATTCGTAGTTCGTTTGAAAAATTATTATGAATATTTATAAAATTCGTCAAAATTTCTACAAAATTATGAAAAAAAAATCTTCCATATTTCTGTTAGGAGATTATATTTGTGATTCGAAATTTTAAAATAGTGTGCTAGGCTGTTCTTGAATCCTATGCATGGTAGAATAAATGCAATGGTATTTCCATCGTTGCCTGCAGGTTTAGAATTGGTTGGATCTTTATATTTATTTATTTGTTTTTTGCATGAACACTGAATATATGATTTAGTTTCCACCATTCATATATTTTATAAATATTTAATTTTTAAGTTAACATTAAAAAGTAAGTATTAGATCTAAACAAAATTAAGTTAAAATTTGTGATTAACACTAAAATAAATCTATAAATAAATTACTCTAAAATTTGGGCTAAGTGATTTGTTGTGATTTATCTAATTTTATGTTTAAAATATTTTATAACACCCATTTTCAAAGATTTGTATTTAGTCATTGTGAATAAAAAATAATAAGATTAAAATTTATTTAATTTTCATTTTCATTTAAGTTTATGAATAAAATTAAAAAAAAAATACTACTCAACTAGAAAAATAAGCCTTCCATTTTGCTCGCATGTGTATCTAATACTCATGTGATGTATATATTAAAGTTAATTTTGGTTAAATTACTATTAATCTCTCAACCAATGTTTTAAGTAATTAATAATTGGGAAAATAGGATATAATCATTAATATTAAACTTATAACCATTTCATTAAACTTAAAATTTGCCCAAGTTAAATTTGTAATTTTTGCATTAAATTTAGATTCGTCACATTAAATTTAAAGAATACACATCAATCATTCTAATAACCCCATCAAACTCAAAATTGAAAGCAAAATATTGGAGAATTTACATATACCTCCCCTGAGGTTTGGGAAAATAACACCTAAAGAAAAAGGATTAATAGTGTAAATGCAATCCAGATAATATGGTGAAACAATACTCTCTCCTCTCTCGTCATCAAAGTCTCTACTCTCATACCACTCTGGTCGTTCTCTATCCAAAAACCCAAAGTTAGGACATTATCTCTTTCTCTCTCTCAGCTTATTGCCTTCGTCAATCCAAAGGACTTCCACTCGACAGATTCTCTTTCAGTCCTCCGTGTTCTCGTCTGGCCCTCACATCGAGGTCCACTTTTGGATCTTTTCTTGATTTGTATCTCTTTATCTTTGATTCGCTTCATTGTTCCAGTTTATAATTTTATAAACAGAGATTATTGCAATTCCGTACTGAACTTCTTTAACGATGTACATTAGCTATGGGGGTTGTTTGCTGTTGGCGAAATCTAAGATTTCTTTCGCAAAATTATCGATGGTAGAGTGCTAACAACTTTTGGTAGTGGGGTAATTGCTTAGTGCTTACTTGAGATCACCTTAATTTGCTTCTTTCTTTTTTTCTTCTTCTTCTCCTTCTTTTTTTTTTTAATGATTGCCATTGCCTTCCATTTTGAATGAACAACGACATGGCTGCCTTAAATTTGTTTACACGTGCTATTGTGATTGGGCCACTTGAAAGAGTCAAAGGATCTTGACTCTTGCTCCTTGTGCTCCCTTGAACTCCAAATGTACTTGATGGTGAATCTGTATCATTCCCCTCTTTCTCGAAAAGATTTGTCCTCAAATTTTAATCCACATCAAAAGAAGATAAATCACTCATATTGAAATTAGCAGAAACACCATACTCACCAGGCAAATCAATCTTGTATGCATTGTCATTGATGTGCTCCAAGACTTGGAATGGGCCATCACCATGTGCATCTAACTTGTTCTTTCGCTGATTTGAAAACCTTTCTTTTCGGAAGTGTACCCAAACCCAATCTTCTCGCTTCCTTCCCTTGTTTGCCCTATCAACATATTGCTTGTTCTTCTTCTCTATATTAGCCCGAGCCTTCTCATGCAAGGACTTCACCAAATTTGCCTTCCTGTTACCATCTAAACTAGAAAGCTCATATAAAGGCAAAGGAAACAAATCCAACACGATCAGTGGGTTAAAACCATAAACAAGCTCAAAAAGTGAATAACCAGTGGATGAGTGTATACTTTTATTATAAGCAAATTCAATGAAAGGTAAACAATCTTCCCATGTCCTTAAATTCTTACCCACTATGGCACGAAGCAAAGTGCGCAAAGTCCTATTCACTACCTCGGTTGGCCCATCTGTTTATGGATGACAAGTCATTGAATAAAGCAATTTAGCTCCAAGCTTACCCTACAATACACGCCAAGAGTGTGAAAGAAACTTTGCGTCCTTGTTAGAAACTATGGTGCGTGGAACACCATGTAAACGCACAATTTTTCTAAAGAATAGATCAACAACATTAATAGCATCATCACATTTATGACAAGCAATAAAATGAGCCATCTTGCTAAACCTATCAATCACAACAAATATGCTATCTCCACCACGCCTAGTTCTAGGCAATCCCAGCACAAAGTCTATAGATATATCAGTCTAAGGTGAACTAGGTACAGGTAAAGGCATATATAAACCATGAGGCATAAACTTAGACTTAGCTTACCTACATGTAACACAAGCATTACATACTTTTTCAACATCTCTGCACATATGAGGCCAATAAAAGTGTTCATTTAGCATGTTATAAGTCTTATGTACCCCAAAGTGTCCTATCAATCCCCCGCAATGAGACTCTAATAAAAGTAAATCATGCATGGAGCATTTAGGCACACAAAGCTTGCTGCCCTTAAACAAAGAACCGTCATGTCTATAAAATTTATCAAATGCTCCTTGGTCACACGCCATATATACATTACCAAAATTAGAATCACCAACATACAAATCTTTAATATTCTCAAATCTAAGCAATTTAGAACTAAGAGTAGAAATTAAAGCATATTTTTTTGACAACGCATCAGTAATAACATTGTCTTTCCTTTGTTTGTATTTAATCACATAAGAAAATTGTTTAATGAATTCAACCCACTTATCATGCCTCTTGTTGAGCTTACCTTGCCCTTTCAGATGTTTAAGGGACTCATGATCAGTATGGATGACGAACTCTTTAGGAAGAAGGTAGTGTTGCCACATGTCCAAAGCTCTCACCAAGACATACAATTCTTTATCATAGGTTGAATAGTTGAGTTGAGCTCTATGTAACTTCTCACTAAAGTAGGCAATTGGCTTCTTCTCTTGCATTAGAACCGCCCCAATTTCTATACCTGAAGCATCACACTCAATTTCAAAGGTCTTATTAAAGTCAGGTAAAGATAAAATAGGAGTTAAAGTCAACTTCCCTTTCAAGCTGTCAAACGCTTTCTGTTGAGCTTCCCCCCATTTAAATCCAACTTCCTTCTTGACTATTTCAGTAAGTGGTGCAGCAATAGAAGAGAAATCTTGTGCAAAACGCCTATAAAAGCTTGTTAGATCATGAAAGCTCCTCACATCTGAGATGATTTTAAGCGTCGATCAATCCTGAATAGCCTTCACTTTCTCTTCATCAACTTCAATACCCTATGCACTCACAATAAAATCAAGGAACACAAGTCTATCTATACAAAAAGTGCATTTCTTAAGCTTACCATACAATTGTTCAGACCTTAAGGTTTGTAGAACTAGCTTAACATGCTCAATATGCTCCTTTAAAGACTTGATATAAATGAGTATATCATCAAAGTAAACAATTAACTACTTCCCTAAGTAAGCACGCAGAATATGGTTCATAAGCCTCATAAAAATACTAGGTACATTAGACAAACCAAAAGGCATAAGCATCCATTCATACAAATCATACTTAGTTTTGAAAGTAGTTTTTCATTCATCTCCGGGTTTCATCCTAATCTGATGATATCCACTCATTAAATCAATCTTAATAAAGTAAACAATCCCATATAATTCATCTAACATATCATCAAGTCTAGGGATAGGGTGTCTATACTTTACAGTGATTTTATTGACTGTCCTGCAATCAACACACATGCGTCATAAACCATCCTTTTAAGGCTCTAAAAGTCCTGGGACGACACAAGGGCTCATGCTTTCTCTTACCAAACCTTTCTCCATGAGCTCATCCACTTGCCTTTACAACTCCTTTGTCTCCATAGAAATGTTTCTATAGGCTGATCTATTAGGAATGGTAGAATCGGGTACGAAGTCAATCTGATATTCTATTCTTCTCAAAGGTGGCAATCCACAAGACATTTCATTTGAAAAGACATAAGTAAACTTCTGCAACATGGAAACAAAACTAGGAGGTAAAACATCAAGGTTAATGTCAGTGTTAGCAAACAATATCTCCTTGTATCTAAGGAGCAAAACAGGCTGTCCTAAGGCAATGGCACACTTAACCTCTCTTGTTCTCATATAAAAAGTTTGTTTCTTCCTCCCTGCTCTCTTATTTTCATTCACCAATGGGCCATTAATTTGTTTACTTTCTTTTCTAGCCTCTTTTTCCTCATTCTTTCCCTTTTTTCTCTTATTTACATCATGGGCCGAAGCCTCACCCCCCTTTTTGCCCTTAACTGAAGCCTCTCTCTCTCTCTCAAGTATCTTCTTTTGGTCTTCATACACTTTTTGAGGAGATAATGGAGCTAGCACGACCTTTCTTCCATCATAAGAAAAGGAATATCTGTTGTTGTACCCATCATGAAGAACTCGTCTATCAAACTGCCATAGTCTTCCCAATAATATATGGCCTGCCTGCATGGGTACAACATCACAAACAACATCATCTTTGTACCACCCAATTAAGAATGGTACCTTTACCTGACGTGTACCTTAACCTCTCCACAGTCATTCAACCATTGCAATCTATAAGGTCTAGGATGTTTATCACATGCTAAGTTCAGCTTCTCAACCATACTTACACTAGCAACATTAGTGCAACTACCACCATCAATAATCATAGTACACACCTTGCCATTGATCAAACATCTAGTGTGAAATATGTTTTCACATTGATCTAGGCTTTCTTCTTTTACCTGCATGTTTAAAGCACGCCTAGCAATCAAACTTTCATCATATTCAGTAAGCAACACATTATTCTCATCATTATCCGAATCACAATCAAAATCAACATCAATCAAAGAAGGTATATCATCATCACTACAATTAGATTCAAAAACAACCTCCCCATTTTCTTTAGCAATTATAACTCTTTTGTTAGGACATTGAGATGCAATATGCCCTTTTTTCAAACATTTAAAGCATTTAATTTCCCTTCTAAGGGTTGTAGAGTTAGAATTACCTTTACCATTTTTAAATGAGGATTGGGCAGCCTCTTTACCTCTAGTGGTCGAATCTACCCCTTGAGATTTTGAACCTTTAAACTCCTTCTTTTCATCTCTTTTGGACCATTTGGATCCCCAAGTGTTGCTAGAGTTCCTTTGGAATTTATTGGAGCTCTTGCTCTTCTTCTACTTTTTAATCTTCATTGCCATGTCAAGCATTTCTTCAAATGTGTCATACTTATAAAGTTCAATGGCATCAGCAATCTCTTTATTTAACCCACCAAGAAACCGAGCCATGGTGACCTCTTCATCTTCTTCAATGTTGGCCTTAACCATGCACATCTCCATCTTTTGTGATAGTATTCTACACTCTTCCCTCCTTACACCAATCTAGGCAACTTTTGGTGTAGTTCCCTAAAGTAATGAGAGTGGGAACAAACTTATGTCGCATTGCTTTTTTCATGGCCTCCCAAGTTGTAATAGGCCGCATTCTCTTCTTTCTCCTATTGATATTGAGCTGATCCCACCAAAACATAGCATATCCAGTGAATTCAACCGCTGCCAACTTTACCTTCTTCTCCTCATAATAATTTTGCCACTCAAAGATCATTTCCACCTTCCTCTCCCATTCAAGGTACTCTTCACCTTTATTATTTTCCTTGAATTCAGGCATCTTCATCTTTATAGTTCCCAAATTCCCATCTAGTTGACCACTAGTTGTGGCCTCGATTTCCTCTTCCTCTTGAATATATTGCTGCATTGGAACGCCTCTTCCACCACCACCTCTTCCTCTTCCGCCTCTTATGGGATAAAATCTACCCCCTCTAAAGCTATATGTGTCTCCATGGTATTCTTCATCATTTTCCCCATGAAGATTTGGTGTTGGTGTGCTCATATCAACCTTAGTGCACTTGCACTTTGGCTAGCTTTTATTTCTTGCAACTCTGCCCTCATATCAACCATAAAGTTTTGGAAGTTTGCAAATTGCCCTTTAACCACTTGCATGAAAATTTTCAATTGAGGTTCAACAATCTGTACCTCCTCCTCTTCATCACCATCACGCTTACTGAAACTCATTTTATCAAAGAAATAATGAAAATAAATACAAAAAAGTAGTAAGTTAGTGTGAAAACACTCTCTTATTCTGTTTTTTTTTCACTCCTTTGCAATTCTTCCAATTATACTTCAGAACTTAGACAAATAAACCAATGTAAAAGAACGCTTGAAAACAAGGAAAACAACCTAAATAAGAAAGAAAGCTCAAATTCTAGAAAGAAGACTCTAAGACAATTTAAATGGTAGTACAAGGATGAGACTATGCACTACTTGATTATAAATAAATTAGAGTGTAGACACAAGCAAATAACACTCCAGCAATATAAAAGAAACAAAAGGTAGATAAAACAATGAAAAGATAACTAGAATGGAAGAATAGACAATTATGGTCAAGTTGAATGAATTTGATTCACTTCAAAGCAAACCAAATATTAAAACTATATTAATTCTACTCAAACAAAGCAAGTTATCAAAAATACCTATTTAAAATAAGAAAAATTCACAATTAAACTAATATTGGAGCCAAATGGGTTGATTTGTGCCAATCAAATTTTATTTAAGCCCTAAACATGCACAAGTGTGTGTGTGACATGAAAAGTGGTTAGCAAATAATGAAACAGTGTATAATAAAGACAAGAACAAAAAAGATAGGCAAGCATGTTGGAAAAATAAGACATGAATCAAGAATTAAGGGAATTTGTTAAGATATTACCAAAGATACACAAATTTACATGCCAAGATTTTATTAACATGTAATCTCCACTTTTCAAGGCATAGATAAGGGAATTCCACAATTTCAGAATTCTATCCCAACACAAATGGTCACAAACACAATTCCTTCAAGAATTCTATCCCATCACAAATTGCCATAAACACAATTCTTTCAAGAATTCTATCCTAACATAAATTTCAAAATTTTATCCCAACACAAATTGCCATAAACACAATTCCTTCAAGAATTCTCTTTCACTCCAGATCAAAGCTTTTCTTCTTATGCTTCTTCTTCTTCTTTTTTTTTTGGTATGAATTAAACTGCTCAAGAACATTAAGAACAATAAGAACAACCACTAGTCACAGATTTAAATTAACAAAGATGATTCGAGATTGATGAAGTAATATCACTATTCAATGTTTTGAATTCAAGAAAATCAAGAAGACATGAATTGAAGGTAAAACAGTCTTAATATGCGACTAAGAAAAGAAAACTAAGCAAAAGACAATAAAAAAGAACCACACAAACACTCAAGCAAAATTTAGAAACTTAAATATATTGAATTGAAGCACAAGGAGCAACTTGGACCAAAGCAAGAAGCCCAGCAATTCATGTATTCGGCCCAAGTTGAAGTAGATCAGCAAGCCATGTATTTGGGCCAAATTGAAGAT